>JARFOD010145484.1:0-12826 GCA_031763545.1 Mopalia muscosa | reverse complement strand
ATTTGTGTCCGTCGTCATATAAGTGAAATACCCTTGAGTACGACGTTAAACACCAATCAAACAAACAAACAATATAAGAAAGCAATAGATTTTTCAATGGCTTTTGGAATATATTAAATTGTAAGCGGAAAAACATGGATTGCATTGTACCATAATTTGAAATCATTTTTTTTTATAAATAACGCAGACTTTAGTTAACATTATTATCCGTGTTTGATGTGTATTATGCATCTGAACCACAATCTCAACTTTTAGTGTAGACGAATAGTAAAGTAAGACTCTTACACCATGTTTTGAATGATGGACAGATGGATAGAAAACCGTCATAATCCAGAGCGTTCTCTACTTAATTTTGTTCTGTTTCTGAACAGCTTTAGGAAATATATACAAAAAATTACTTCATACGTGAATTTGTAAACCATTATTTCAACCAATTTTTAAAATACAGTACCTACCACAGGTACCAATAAGAGTGTGTTCCCTCTATATTGGCATTATAGATGTCAACATACTTCTTACAAGTTTATAAACGGCTTCTTTGTGGGATTGGTTTAGCATTCACATTTTATAATAAAGCGTAGTCTATTTATTAACTATTGTATTAACAGGGAATACCATCTACTTGATCTTCTTTTGTGATCAAGCAGACTTGTGACGACAGGTTGAATCTGTACCCCGTGGGATGGATATAACTCCGTCTGAATTACAGACATTCGGATTTCCACATCAGACCTTTGCTGATCTAGATTGCCGGAAAGTGTTACTTTATGTTGTCTGGTCTTGATAGGTAATTAGTATATCCCCGTGAAATCGATCTATATTAACGCTGATTGTTGAATTCAATCAATACTAGATGCACCCCTTTTATTTATCGGTTGCCCAAATCAATTGGTGCAAAACAGCAACTTAAATGGTTTACAAGTTGAATAAAGTTATATTCAATTTACTGCATGCTGTCATGTTCAAGCGCTTACACGATTCTTATTTCACTTATTTCAGCTATCCTTTGCTTCCTACACGCGGATAGTGTTCGTTTAGTGCTTTCGTCGCCGTAACTTATCTGGAACATGTTGTATAAGATTTAACAATAAACGATTAACGCACAAATGCTGCTTATTATTTATTAATACTTTCATGTTCCAGGGCAAATAATGGCTCAGAAAATGGCGTTACTAGTAGGCGCTCGCCATATAATATCACGATTGCTCATGAGTTATAACTACATGTATCTCACTATTTTAAGTATTAAGCTTCCCATGGGAATTGATAAACACTGGCTGTGACCTTATGTTACAGGACAAGTCTCACTACACGGGAGTCAAGAAAGGTGTGTTTTCCGCGGAGAAGGGGCGGAGGGGATAAGCACTATTCAACAACAGGGATTCTTTCTGCATTTCATTGGGGGGTTTAACTAGTAAGTTGTTTTGCTCAAATGCTTGGGTGCTACCTCGTTGGCCATAGGAAACCGCTCTCAACACCACTGACAACAAGTAAAGATAACAGCATACATACAAGTAGCATGACGAACAGATCGAGTAACCAGACAACTGAAAGATCCACCCTATACCCCAAAGACTGCCATTACTACAAATACACAGTATAAGACCACGAATTAATTTAAATATGTGAATAGGTATAGGGATTTTTTTTTTTTTTTTTAACTGACAAAAAAAAGATAAGCCATCTGTGATCATAAATGATGTGTATCGCTTTATGCTTACCATTTACAATGTCGAAACTTCATGGGCTTTTATTTAAACTTCGACGAAATTGTCTAATACTGATTTTTCTTTTCACGTAGAATTTTTACGTAGTCGAATGGAATAATAAGTATCCTAGTGCAAATTTGATCTGAATATATTTAATAAGACATTTAACGACAGCTGTTATAGCTTCCACCCTTCAGTTGAGAAATATATAGCTAGCCTTCCCAGATATCAGTAGTGATGAGAATGATAATGGGATGAAATGTGGGCTTATCGAGTTCCCAAAGATTGGAGGAACACCAAGTTGACTGCCCGTCCAAAGTAATTTCAGGCATTCGGCCATTGTTACAAAAAGTTATTTCTTGATAATTTTTTAAAAAATAATCATAATATGCGACGTAAACCACTTTCGTACATTTTTGTTGCAGCTTCGCCGAATCGTATATTTTTATCAAAAAAAGTATTCCTTTAAGTTGTACACCAATTGCATCACTATCAAACTTAAAGCAAATTGCTCTGATTTGGTAGAATTTAAAGTGCTCCAGATCTCAGCACATGTCATTTAAATGTTAATCTACCAAATTGCAGTATCAATTACATCCAGATTTAGGATAGCAACAAAGAAAACAAAATGTTTTTAATATCGACCATTCTTCGTTTTTTTTATTCTCCTGCGTCTAACCTTTATTTTTAATGTTCAGTCGTAAAACAAACGAAGACCAGTTTCGCCAAGGTTATGTAACTGGAAAATTTCTGCAACAAATGTGAAACACGCTACAGTAAGACCCCAAAGATATTTGATATACTTCAATCCAAACAGCTGGCCACCTGGGATGTTCGTTGCATGCAAAAATCATTTATTGAGCAGCTATTTGGTTGTCTAGACGGAAGATCGTTAAATTAGAACGTCATAAACCCAACCTATTTCTTAACCGCCAATTAATTGTCTGAGGCTCGTTTTACCTGGAAAATATTAATGAACCTATAAAAAAAAATCCAATTACTTTACCCAAACGGCATAAAGGATATCAAGCGAGTCGTTATTATTTGATCACCTTATTGTTTAGAATAACTTAGTATAAATATGGTATAATCTATAACATGGATTCAGCGTTTAGTATGTAGACGAAATCTATAGTAAACGATTTTTTGCTCAAAAAAATGCTGAAGCATATGATGGACTTGATAGGCCAACAGATCATTTACACATTTATTATAAAAATGGTAATGATATTAAATCTTCCATTGATAATTGTCTTTTTGTTTCTACTATCAGTTATAATTAAACTGAACTCCTAAATCGTGACAGCTGCACCAATCAGCTATGATAACGACATTATCAGATTGTAATCATATTGAACGAACTGATTTTTGCACGAATAAATAATTCCAGTAGGAATCCCGAAGGTTTCACTTTATTGTACCAGAAACTTGGTTTGTAGCTGAGTTTATTACCCTGGGAATATAGCTGATTTTGAACTGAATCTTTAAACATCTATCAAAATTAAACAAACTTTTATTAGTAAGTGATGTGAAATTCTTACACTAAAAAGAAAAATTATTTTCTTTCTTTGACATGTATAAGGAAAATATGTTGAGGCGTATTCATATGCTATTCTATACTCTCACTTACAAGAGGCTGCTGTAAATTTAAATGGCAAAGATTGGCCGGTCGCAGCTCAACTGACGCTGAGTGAGATGAGTTTCCTTTCGTTTGTCAGGGAAAAGCTGTGATCACAATCTAGATAGTCCTTCCATCGAATTGTAAAACCAAACTATTATTCTGTAATCTGTCCAGGGTTTCTTGAACATGTGACAGTTCATTTCACACTATCAAATAAGTAATCACATACGGGATTAGTACAGACAACTAACCTTTCCTTGTCTGATGTTGATGAACAAAATGCCGTATAAATTGCTTGTTTACAACAGTTGATGGACAGTGTAGCACACCATTCATATTCGCGATACAGCTTATTATAAGTTTTAGAAAGTCCTGGAAAATAACGGCCGTTTGATCCACTACGTGTTAATAAAGCTGTCAAACGAGGCTATTTAATTAAATCACGATCCTTAAGACATGTCAGTTACAGAAAATCATTTTCTGTATTTAAAAAGCATGAAATTTAATTCTTGAACAATGCTTTAAATATAACGCGTTACTTGTATGACGGTTGTTAAAAGAACGTAAATTAGTCTATAATTTATAGATACTTGTCACTTTATCTTAACCATTCACACATTGCTCAAAGTATACATTTTTCTAGTAAGTATGGTCTACCTCAGATAACTTAACGGTTATGTGTCTATTGAATGACCCTCAATATATTTTAACAGCACTCCCTACTCACGCAATACAATTCATCCTGGCATTGAACCAAAACTGTCTGGCACGCTTTTTGCTTGGATTTTTGTTTGATATAATGCATTCCTGGGGGCCAAATAAAGTAATATGTTTCAATCTGCAGATAACGGATCTGGAGATGGATATTTATTGTTTGTGACAATTTCATTTAACTGTCAAATGTATTTTGATTTTGTATATCGAAATTTATGACTAAGACAAAAGCTTACGTGTTTTGGGCTCCAAGGTGAATATTATTCTGACAACAATATTTTATCAGATCTAAACAATAGCTGTTTTATGACGTTATTCATTTGAGGACATTGTTGTAGATGGAAGCGGGATAAAGTTCAGTTTTAAAGGGTAATCTGACAATTGCTAAAGGGTAAAGAGTAATCTGACAATTGCTAACGGGTAAAGAGTAATCTGACAATTGCTAACGGGTAAAGAGTAATCTGACAATTGCTAACGGGTAAAGAGTAATACGATAATTGCTAAATGAAAATCCGACCATTTCTAAGGGGTAAAGGATAATCCAACAATTGCTAAAGGTTAATTCGACAAGTGTTAAATGGTAAAGGGTAGTCCGACAATTGCTTTGGTGACATTGCATCAGTTGCAATTGTCGGTCCTGCGCATGCTCGGATGGCCATAGTTGCGAGTATATCTGCTTTCCAACAATTTGCGATCGTCACATTTGAGCGGACGACATTTGCTCCAGTAATATCTGTATTTTAGTGTAACAATGTGAGGAATTCTGGTAGCAAGAATATAACGAGCTGTTAACGTTTCGAGTACATGGCCTCCATAAAAACGCTACAGGTTCTATGTATTCCAATATTTAGTTAAATTTAATACAAGACAAGGACACGGCTTGGGCAAATATCAATTACCTAATTGTCGTGAAGCATTTGTCGCAGGAGCAAACGTCGTTGGTGTCAAATGTCCTTGATTCCATTAATAATCTGACAGGATTCTATCACGCAGTTTTCCCACGTCAGCCTCCATGGTTTAAACAGTCCATCGTTTAATATGTGCTCGGAAGACAGTAACGTTATAATGGAATAACCTAACTGTTTTTGTAGTGTATGTGCTGCTTGGAAAAGCTGGGAGAGAGCTTCCTGTTGCCGTTGTGCTCTCCGGGCTAAGGGGCGACGTAATACCGTTCTCTTTTCGGATCTCTTCGTATTGCGTCCTGTCTAATGTTTGTTTGATGTCAGTGGAGTCGAAGGCGTCAGTTGAGTTAAATATCTTTCATTTTGAACAAACAAGCCTAACGAAATAGGTGAATCTATTAAAAGTATGTGAGTTTGGTAGTGATATCGTTGATCTAATTGTTTACAATTTCAGAAAACTAATGCTCACAGGAAAATTGTAATGTTCCAGAGGTATTCTTACCCTATGTACAACCAAACGTTGACAGCTGTTGGTCTGTGAGTTATTACACTTCCGCTTGTACTTGCATTCATATGCGTTTAACATCTTTCGGCATGGCATTGATCACGAATACCGTTGATTTTGTAGAAATGTATCTTTAATATTATGTCACACCTTATCGTGTCGTCCCTGATCCACCTATTCCTAGATCTTTTGTCAGGAGAAAAAAATAATTCGATGTCGGTCCCGGCAATTAGAATATAGAGGAACCGACACCCAAAATGTCACAGTGATCAATCAATAAGATACGAGCCATACAACAGATAAAGTTTTACATCTGTTTTACACAAACGTATCTTCAATTACGATAGTTTACTTAAAAAGTATGTTTGTTTTAGAGTATACGTCTTTAAAACCTACGTTAGTAGAACGTAAACCTCCAAGCAAACGGCCGCGGTCCTGATTCAGTGGTAGCGAGCGCGCTATTTAAACCGAATCTGCTTGGATTTACCGTTCACGGAATCGAGTCCGCCTGTCGACGATCAGGTATATGAGCGAATCACATGTTATGGCTCTGGCAATAGCGGTTGTGATTTTTACGAGATTTTCTCTCGGTTTTCATCCATGCATAATAAGGCTGTATACAGTCTGAAGTGTAAAATCCGTCGTCATATAAGTGAAATACCCTTGAGTACGACGTTAAACACAAATCAAACAAACAAATCCAAACAAACTAAATTTTTCACAAAACTGCTACCAACGCGCATATATATATATATATATTTGTTTTAGAAATAACTTTCCAAAACATCAGCTAAATTTTTACTACATGATCATTTTGAATTCATCTTGTTCTTGCCTAAAATCACCAACAATAAGCAGAGGATGGCTGACGTAAAATGGTTCTACGAAAGAACGAATTCTGTCTAAGCGGTCGGCACTAATTTGCACCGTCAGGTGGATAGCATCCAGCTGTACGCCATAACGTGTGACTTTATCGTATGCTGGTCTTCTCCCTTATACAAAATTAACTTTTTGAATTGATTATCAGCTCTAGTTGACCGATTCGTTATGGGAGTTCAAACTCACCCAACTGCTCTTACGTGTTCTCTCATTGGTAACTGATAATGACCAAATCGTTTTTAATGCGAAAAACGATAAAAATGTAAAAATTTTGGCTCTCTAGAATTCTCTTGTTTCGCTGTATAAAACGCACTGTGCTTGATACAGGGCCGTAGATAGTCATTTAATAGAAAAGCAGAATCTTGCTAACTCACTACATGTATTTTTTACGTGCAATTATGCAGCGTTATTACAGACAATTACTCTCTCCCTTGTACCCCATATCGGTCGCTGTTTTATTAATACAAGCATCGACAAGATGATACATTTGGAAGGTATGCAGAGTAAGACGTATATAACTATGCAGCGTTATATCGGTTTCATTGATTTCGTGCATGCGGCTTCTATCAGAATTAACTTAACGTATTATTATAAACAAATGGGAAACAGAAGGAAATACCCATACTCATTTCAAAATTAATAAACAGTTTGACATACTGGATTGAGTTTATAATTGCTATCTAATTTGGTTCCAGATAACGATTTTTCTAATGCTAGCTAAACAAAATAAACGTTATATCCAAATCAGATCAATTATATTCAAGAGGACATTTCTATAAAGTAATTTTAGTGAAATTAATCGAGAAAAATATAGATATTTCTATAGTTGTGAAAGATAAAACACACATGGGTAAAGGACGAATTTTTCATCGATTTCCACATTGATCTGTATTTTCGCTATTAAAGAATTTAAAAAAAAAACTACTGTACACCCAGACTATCGCGTGTATCTACGAATAATCGGTCAAAAAACGACTATCGGTTTTTTCAGGAACAACCCCTTAGAGATAAACTCGAGAAGTTACATGTAGGCAGATTGCTGCAACTTTATTGCATATGTGTTATTTCAAAAGCCTGGCCCAAGGCTTATCGAGATAACTTATTTTGTGTGCCCTTTATCACAATATGATCATCTTTATGCAGTAGTAAACGTTGGCGGTGTAGCTTTGGGAAAGAAACCGCTTTAAGTTGCAGTCACTGTTTAGCCCATGAAATGAAAATATATAGCAGGCATGTATTTTTTTAGAAACAAACATAACTTTAACTGATCATTAGGATTAACAACATTGCAAGGGCTCTTATGTCAGAAGCGGGTGGTTGGGAGAAGGTTTATGTTTCTCTGGTCCTCTCAGAGCTAATGGGGAACAGGAAGTCCATCTGTTTGTGGTGTCTGTATAGCGTCCTGCGTTGTCCAGTCTTGTCTTTATTTGTTGTAAGTGGTTTCCTGCAACCGTTGGGCTGGCAAGTCGTCATATAAATGAAATACCCTTTACTACGACGTTAAACCACAATCAAGCAAACGAAATTGTATCAGAACGCCGCGAATTGCCGTCTGTTTTACTTACGGTTGCAGAAGCGATATCATTTAAATAAACCAAAATCTTCTAGATGGAGCCAGCTCATAAAACAACTTATATAAATATAATTATATTTATATTTGTGGTAAACGAAGAGAGAAGCTGATAATATAGTTTGATAAATGCAAACTAAGGAGTTGTCATTCACGTTGTAACAATCACAGGAATCTTTCATACGTTTCACTATATTTCGAGGATGGAAAGCAAATATTCCCATGCGACAATTTCCAGACAGTGTATAATATAACTAAACAACAGGATAAAAAAAACTCGAATTATTCGTCCCAACAGAGGAATTCCAATTCCACAAAGTAATTCTATTCTTTTGATTTCATATTGACAAATGAGTACTCAAAAAGTTACCCGACTTTATCGCTCTCATGGGTGTTTAAAAAGTTTTCAGAATAAACATTATATATCAGATGGCTTTCCAAAAATCTATTAACTTTGTATTTAGGACATTTGTATTAGTATACACAAGGGCTGTTGTTACATATACGCACACATGAAAGATATCTGCGTCACTAAACGTAAACAAAAAGATTGATTATTTGTTTGATTGCATTTCAACGTCGTGCACAAGCGTAGTTCACTTATATGACGATGAATTGTGCACTTCACATTGTTCCTTGCTTACATACGAGGGAAACCAAGATGAAACGCGATAAAAAAATAAAAAAAACACCGCTTCACAAGATGAAATCACTAATACCGGATAGGAGATAGACTTACAACATGGCCTGACGTCATCTACGAGAGGATTAAATTTAGTGCTTCGAACAACCGGCCCCTGATGGTCGACAGGCGGACTCGAACGCGTGGGCGGCACATCGAAGCAGGATGAATAACGAGACACTTTAAACTGTATAGGTTAAGGGCCCCCTTAACACCAAGAGCGAAACATTAGGATTTGTGAGCTTTCGACTCGTGCTCGTTTAATATCAAATGTTACAGACTGACAAATCATAATCACAGGTAATGGTTGCTTATAAATGACTTTAAAAGAATAGATAGCTTTTATAAAACTTTGAGTATAGATAAACTGCTTGTTTTCTTCTGATTATAAAGAAAATCTTTACTTAAACTTTTGGAAAGTTATCCGTATTTACGACTTTACTGTACTCTACGGCACTTAACCATATCCGTGCTGCATGCTATATTGATTATCAAGGCCGTCTTCAGCTGAATTTTAATCAATCACCTATCAGCTTTTACGAACATGTACATGGTTTCTATTTCCGCTGTGACGTTACGGAACTCAATTCTATTAGTTAACATACGTCATACTTAAAGCACCAATAATAGACTGGTTTTACGATACACATTTACGCCTAATCATATGAGAGAGATTTGGACCATTTTTTCTTTCAGCTCAGTAAAAATGTTGAACATTTTATTTTTTTATTGTAAACCGTGGACTCTTTTTTGTAAAACTTCTGGTCCACGAATGTGAAGATGTTGCTATTCGTATTTGTTGGCCACAGTCAGTTGATTTGCTGAAATCAACAGCTTTCTCAAGGCTAGGTCATATATATAGACTTATATACATGGCAACAATGGTAACAAAAAGCCTTAATGGTTAGAACATCAGTGATAATTTTTCTTATGTTAATATATGCGGACCTCTTCCGCGCCTCTTCTTGTAGAATTCTTTACCGAGCATGGTCATCCTAGCTGACACTCCTTGCCTAGAAAAAGGATTGTCTCATTTCGTTTGGAATACACTAACTTAATTTTTGTCTGTATCATTGGGAACTGAAGCTGGCAGCAACCCAAAAGTAAGACTTCATAAGGATAGAAAAAAACGGTCTGTGTCTTGGTTTCGTTCACCAAATAGTTTATGGTTGAATTTACGTTCAAGATGGGAAAATTAAAGTAACACAAATATTCGGATATATATTTGTTAGCTATATCAACGTACCTGTATTAAGTGAATTCTGCCAAAGTGTCCTTTGAACGTTATGATTCAAACTATTCAAGGTAACAATGGTAAAATTGATCATTTGTATGTGTCTAGGAGTCATTACCAATCTTATGTGAAGAATAAATACCCATAGACCATATCAGCTCTGTCGCCGTACAGCGAACGGTCTTAACCCAGGGTTTTAACAGCTGGTCGCATTCATCGTCTGAAAGGCAGACTATTGAACAGGTGTTAAGTACAAGTCAATAATATTGGTCTGCCCTGAGATATATGCCACATTTGAAATGCCAAACAACAATACCATATTGGAATAATGAAACATCATTCACCGATATCGGCTCGATATTGGAACGTGAAAGGCTGAACGGATTAACGGTTGGCCTGTATAGCTTCCCCATCATTGACCTGGGTATCTTTGTTTCATGGCTATCTTGTAGACACCGTATTTATTTGGAAACAATTATACATGAGTGCATTCAAAATATGTGTTTGTTTTTTCATTGCTTACAATGTATTATACATCACTCTGACAATTATGAAAAAATGTCACATTTCATGACATTATTTACACATGCGAAATGTTTGGTATATAACTATTGTTGTGACGGATTCGATTTCGTCTCATGACCTGTGTCATCTATCTTTATTCATTGAACATTTCACATTAATTGGCCATGAACTACAAAATTAAATAATGGAAAGTGTTTAGGTGATTGAAACGCATATAAACCCAAGAAGATAGATATATTTTTTCACCGTTGTCAGTTAACAATGCCTAACGCTGTGGAGTAACATAGGAAGATAATGGATTCAACGCAACGGTTTATTCAACACCCGTCAGAGGGAGTCACTAGCGACATGGGTACAAAAGGCTAATATACAATATGCAAATAAGCTCTTAAATAAACATCAAATCTTGCTTATTAACAGCTGTCTATCAACTTTGTTCATCAACAGCAGTATACGATTATATAGGACCCTTTGTTGATATACTCGCCTAACAATTTGCATTATACCTGGAAATTATACTCTGTGTGAAATATGCTTTACTTTTGAACTACTGTAAACAAAAGGTTTCTGAAAGACTTTTAACTGTTGGCTTTTTGTAACTGAATTGTTTACTTATAAGTCTGAACCAAAGTATCGTATCTAAACGATCAGATGTCTATTCAATACTAAGCTAACAGTCTTTTTTAGGAAATCCCCTTTTACAACAGTCTCGTTTGCGGTTTCCCTGGGAAACTATGTCCTTCTTCTGAGGAAATAACCTTCAAAATATCAAATGAACGGCAAAATAATTTGTATATCGATGATAGACGGTATACCATACGATAGTGACACGGACATTTTTCTGACATTCTTGTCCATGAATTTTCCGCCAAAAGTGGGCCTAAACATCGGTTATCGGACGATTCTAGGCCTCTCAATTAGTTTTTTTCTTCTGTGGAATTCTGTGTATTTTAAAGTTATCGCGAGGGAAACGAATCATTACGCTGAACAGAAAACACAAGCAGTGTAAGTGTAGAATTGGTTAGGATTAAGTTATTACAAATGCTAGGTTGTTTTGTAAATGTTTTGGAGGTAGTGTGTGAGTCCTGTGTATGCTAGTCCGAGAGGCTCGGACGTTAGTTTTTTTGTTATTTTTTGAAGGGGAAAATGTAACGCCGTCAGGTATTATCACAAAAAAAAAACCGTAACGCCATTCCGACTATGTGTATAAGCTTAGTTTATAGTCTAAAACCGCTAGACCGAATGCCTGCTATCAAAATGCCCCAAAAGTACGGCGAAAACGTCCGCTATTTAAAATCGTATTTACCCACCGATTCAGTTCTGTGAATAGAGTACATTTTACCTCGGTCTGAAGTTAGGCCTACAAAAAATGCTGTGTTTTCTCTAACGGCCTGAGAAAGATTGGGATAGGTAGGCAGGACTTTTTTTATATACATTGTACAAAACAGTAGATATTAAATAAAACTTGCATGACCAAAAAATATTACAAAAAACGATTTTAATATGAAGATATTTTGATTTGTAAAGATTTTTTTTAGACAAAACATAATAAATTCAACGTTTTTTTAAAAACAAAATTTCAATAAAAACTCTATAATCGGAGCTTTTTAGTAGGGTCGGTCGAATTAGAGGAAACAAGACATTTTTAAAGCCTTATGAGTGTTAGTGTAGGAGCCCCATGAAGAGAGAATTTAATCGAACCAATCAATGTATTTAACTTAAGGGCCCCACTCTGCATTTGGTCAATTGTGCACTTGGTCTGTTATAATCTGTTGATTTTAAAGAACCCTTTTACTCTTATCAAATAGCAATGATATACGATCAAATCGTACATCCGGTCAGTGGTTTGACACATAGACATTAGCCTCATATCAAAGCCTTTAGGCCCTAGTTGAAAGCTTTAGTCCGTATATATCGGACTAATAACACCGTTAAAATATGCCTTCCGAGGTGGATGTGGGGTTCTCTTTTTCATATAATCTCTGTTGCCAACCCGTCAGTTGCCTCTCTTTCGTCGTAAATACAGACCTGTAATTTAGAAGGACGGTGAGTAACTCCCGTTTTTTCGAACAGAATGGGCATGCTTACTTAAAAAATGAGACAGAATTTTATTGATGCCGACAAGTTTACTAAATTCACGTTTTGATCTCCTCAATCATATACGATGCTGACCTATTACACGTTCTGGAGCGATTAAATCATGTAGCAAGGCAGAGAGGGCGTTTGCAAGATACCTGTTTCCCTTGGCCTGGACAATACGGCATTCAGCTTCGCCTCCGTCTGATCAGTGGGAAACTAGGATCTTTTATATCGGGTCTGCTCTAGGATAAAGATCACTACCTCGACTTTTGGAATATGCAATAATAAATGAGTTGTGCTATAAAAAAACAACCAATTTGTAAATTTGTGCTTATTAACGCTATTGCCGAAGCCACAACATGTGACTCACTCATATACCTGATGGTCGAAAGCCAGACTCGAACCC
>JARFOD010145472.1:15976-26927 GCA_031763545.1 Mopalia muscosa | reverse complement strand
AGCCCAATGGGTGAAGGAAACCACCCTCAACACCACTGGCAACAAACAAATATAGGACGGGACAAATACGACAACAACATGACGCAATACAGACCCAACAAACAGATCGGCTTCCTGTTCCCTTTAGCTCTGAGAGCACCAGGGCAACATGAAGCCCCCTCCAACCGCCGGCGAAAAAAAGAAAGACAAAGATTTGTTTGCAAGCAAAATTTGAGAATTGATTGGTGCTTAATGGTATTTCACTTATATGGCGGCTGTGATCTCCAACAAACAGTTATAGTTACACTAACACACCCGAAAATTGAAAATTACTTATGCATAACAAAAAGTTTGTGTTCCTCTATACTTAGTAAATACAGAATGAAAATTCGTTCCAGGATACCCTCATGGAAGAAGACGTAAGAAAAGACGAGCAGTAAAACGAAAAGGAAAACAAATAAGAAGGAGGAGACTAAGAACAACAAGAGTTACGCCCATGAGCGTACATAATTACCTGCAATTAAATAGGGGAAGCCGCCAGCACACCCTTGGGAGTATTGAGCACAACTGACAACATCTTGTGTAGAGAACACAGGTTGACGAGTGTTGTTAGTCAGTATACGGGTCCTCGCCTCCAGCATTGCCATTGAACCGAAAGCGTAACAACTGCCGCATGACGCCTGGTCACGTACGGGGGAAACGTAGTTGGCGCCATTGACGTTACGCCAATCAAACGCTTTAGGCAGCTCACGTGATACTACAGAAGAAATAATAATTCTATTAATATAAATAAAAATAATGCACAATAGTCTTCTTTACTTGCAGTTTTACGCCAAACCTAAGGGGGCTGGTGTGTTTTACAGACGTCAGGCGGTCTTTTAGTGCATATTAAGAAGAGTATCGAGTTCTGCAATTAAGTGTCTGGCAAAAAAATAGAAAAAGTGTTGACTAAGAAGGAAAAAATAGTGCCGAAACAAGTTACTGCGCTCCTCCCGAAGGATCGCTGTCTTTGCATAAATGGCTTTATAACAATCTACGTAGCCGATTTCAACAGGTCTCTTTCTTGATTGCAAGATTGATTGATTGGTGTTTAACACAATGCCTAAGACGGTTTACAGCAACGCAAGCATACTGTAAAGCGTTATAAACAAATGCTCTATTTCACAATGTTTTTACCTTTTAGCGGACAGCTTTAATATACTTCAAAATACCATCCATAGCCAAAGGAATTTCCTGTTTATTTAATTGTCATAATTTACACATCATATGTTAAATACAGTTTCGAGCGATTCCATTTTGTTTAAACGTCACGGAAATATGCAATCCAATTAAAATAAGATCTCAAAAACGCTCCCGGTGTGTTGTTTGTCTCCATATATAGCGCTTTTGAGACCTGATTTCTATTAGATTGCGGAAATATGATGATAACTGATGTAAATTAACTGTACCACTTTTTTGGTGTAGATTCACAGGGGCTGGTTTAGGGTAGGCTTTGTCCGACATTCTTCCTCCTGCACGGCGCTGCAGTTCCCCCAGGGTCATATCTGAATATCTCTGATACACCCGGGCAGTCCAAGACTTCTGTACAGTGTTTATGACTAAATAACCGAAAAGACAATTCTGTTTTAAGCAAATGGGGAAAACACAACTCAACAAAAAGTATGTTAATAAGTTTTTACGAAATCGTGCATGCAATTCGCGGGATTGGTTAATTATATAGCTTAAGACCTAAAGCCATTAGCCAAATCTCGCGGGATTCTCGTTGTTGCGATATCTTCCCACGATCTGCCGTGATAGGTGTATGAATATGCAGCAACATAGAACATGTGGTTGGCCGGAAGCCTATTTACTGGCACATGCGCACTATCCACACTTTGTTTATTGTCTGTTTGTTTGAGGTTAAACGTCGTACTCAAGGGTATTTCACTTATATGACACGGATTGTCCAACTCACACTGTACCTAGCCGTATTACCGTGGAAAACCGGAAAGATACCTCCTAAAACCCACCCGGTGATTGCCGGAGCCACAACATGTGACGCGCTTATATACCCGATGGTTGACAGGCGGACTTGAACCCGTGAATAGTACATCGAAACAATTTCAGTTTAGTAAGCGAACACGCTACCACTAAGCCACGGCCGCGGGACTGCAGTACATTTGACGACTTCAGTTCTGACTAAGATCTAGTGATTGATTGATTGATTGATTGATTGGGGGGGGGGGGGGGGGGGTATTTCTCTTATATGACCGCGGTGTATTCCAATACTAAGTAAAGACATGGATTATCCAATATGAATTGCGTCACTGGACACCTGACTGTGTCACAAGCCCAGGTGCTAGAATTATAGTATCAATGATAATATAGGGCCTATATACTTATAGTATTAGATCTGCTATATTTAATTTATACCGCTATTTTCGACAAAATGTCCTGGCTGGCTCTATTTTCCCAACAACAAATACTCAATAATTTCGAACAGGACAAATTAGCTGAAAAGAAAATTAAGAATTAATAATTCAAACTGTTTTTAATTACCGCTTAAAAACTTAGCATTGTGTTCATATTTTTGTGTTAAGTCAATCACATTGCGTTTGTCATCAGCCACATTTATCGTTGACGTCATCGTTGCTTGCTTCTTCCCAGAGTAGCACGCCCAGTTCCTTTCAGTGACGTCATGGACCCAGCCTTGGAAGGTTTGGCCGCAATAACTGATCACTTTTTTAGACACGGTATCAAATTTGGAGAAGGCGAAAAACTTTCTTTCATTGATGACAACCTCGAAGCCTTGATTATAGATCAGCGTCCAGAAACCTACAGAGAATAAGGCAAGAAACACAAATTAACAGGATTTGTTACAAATTCTATTTTATATTATAAACTTTATTCCTTCAACCAAGCAGTGGTTTTGGGGTTTGTTACCATGAGGACCTACTACCGACAACAATAAATGACAATACATGACAAAAAGCCACATAAATGGTCAGAACAACTTAAGATTACTAATACAATTGGAATCCTAAAGAGTACAGTTATAAAATATAAATTTTTGGAGAAGTAATTTAAACATTCACTAACATTTAATAAATTACAACTTGAAAATGATTGCTTGATTGACGCCATGCTTTAGGGAATTTCACTTATATGACGGCTGTGTAGTCCCAACAATAATTAACACTAGCACAACCAAGATGTGAAGCGCTTCCATAATGTTGGAAAGTTGATTTTCCTAATGTTCTTAGTAAAGACAGCATTGTTGGTCTTTAAACCGTCTTAGACAGAATGCTACAACTTAAAAGAAAATCCTTTTAAAATGTATTTTCAATAAAAAAGAGATTTAAATAGTTTCGATAAATAATTTAATATTCATATAGTTGAAAAGGGAAACATTAACTTTTTATTTAGGTGGAATTGGGGTTTTATAGAATTTGTGGGACATTTATAAATCTTTAAACGACATACAGGATTCATGTTGCGGCTGTAAGCTATGATTTGTTTTTCTGCTAGAGGTTTAACGTCATACTCAAGGGTATTTCACTTATATGACGATGAATTCTCCACTTCTCCACTGTTCCTTGTCTCATTACGGTGGAAAACCGAGAGAAAACTTCGTAAAAACCACCACTGCGATTGCCGGAGCCACATCGTGTAACTCACTCGTATACCTGAGGGTCGATGGACAGACTCGATCCTGTGAACGGTACATTGCAGTAGGATCAGGCAGCGCACTCGCTATTCGCTAACCACTAAGCCACGACCGCGGGCAGGCAGCACAATGGCGTCTTCAGCCACAAACGAATATAACCATACACCAGCCCATGGGCCTACTGTTAGCGAATGACCAATGAACACATAATATGCTATGGACCGAGACAAAAAAAACAAGATATCTTCCAAAGATTTATTCATACTATGAACCAGCAAAAAAAAAAAAAACACAAAAAAAAAACATAAATTAAATTTTAAAGCTGGATTATATTAAACCTTCGAAAAAGACACGCTTATTTTTTTTTCTTTTCTTTTCTTCTTCAAACGCCTGCCTTTGCCAGGTATCCATCCAACCCGAAATACCACCTGGCGTGTTTCCCTCTCAACCCTCACTCAACACGGATTCTAAACAACCTAAAATTGCACTTGTAAGGATTCTTCTTTATCGGACTCTGCCTCGGTTCGAACCAAAAAAAAATGACCACAAATATAAGTTCATAAATAAACCTTAATGAAGACTGTGGGTGGACGAATAGATTTTGGCCATTTTCAAATATTGAAAAAAAATTACCTTTGTTTCCCTCTTTGTCATAGGCTACGTCAGGAAATTCTAGTGTGACGTCATAAGTTGATACTGTTTTGAATGGGTCATTGCAATCAATCGTGTTATTATGTCCTCCCTAGTTGAAATCAACATTAAAGAAAACTAAAAAAAACAAGGAACACAGGAAAATAGCAATCTGGGTTAACAGGTCGTTTAGTAGCACAACGAATAGGGCTAATTCCTCCGTCTTAGCCCTACGTTTCTCCTATCTCAACCCATGTCTCAAAACATCTGATATTTCCTATTTTTTTATTTTCAGATACAAAAGTCACAATAATCTCCTTTCATTCCTGACGTCTAAATAAAGACTTATTTGAGATTCTCGCTCGAGTTGACACGTATAAGTTATCTCCCTTTGCAATAATAAGATAGAAAACCGTCTGAAAAGCAATATTGCAAGTTGGTAATTTACTAGTCATTGTTTTCAGTGTATCAAAAGGAAATCAGAGAAAAATAAAATATTTTTAACGACGGATCGATTTTCAACTTTTACCATGGGTTGAGATAGGCGGGACGTATAGGGCTTAGAAGGAGGAATAAGCCCTATACATTGTGCTTGTCATTTTGAAGCTATGAATACCGCTCAAATACCACACACTGGTCATCCTTACAGTCTCCCTTCAAGTTGGCTCAGAGAGCATCAGGGCAACATAAGCTCACTCGATCCTACCACCCGCGACTAAAGGCATAGCTAGACTGCTATTTATGTTTTGATTTGTTTGTTTGATTGGTTGGGTTTTAACGTCGCACTTAAGGATATTTCACTCACATGACTGCGTGCCAACCCTGTGGGTTAAGGAAATCTCCCTTGACACTACTGGCAACAAACAAAGACAATAGAGAACAACTACAAGACAATTACAGGACTTGAAAGAGACCTCACAAACAGATGTGCTCCATGTTGCCCAATTACTTCTTTATAGCAACAGGGCAACAGGATAGACGGATGCTTACCAGCGGAAAACAACACAAAACTGCCGCCTAGTCACCTAGCTGTACGCTCGTATAATCAATGATCGGCTTACAGTAGCCCATACTGATTGTACCCTATACGCTGGTTCACATAGCAAAGCTTTTCAGGTAAAGGGCCGCAGAGTCAGGGTCTATAGGCTCACACAAAATTATATTGGTTGATCTGGTACATGAGATTATATCTCTTCAGGTCTAAACTTTGCTCCGCTCATTTGCAAACCAGTATGCCCATGTGACTAGTTCAACAATTAGAATTTTGTGTGAGCCTAGAGCCTAGCTCTGCGGCCCTTAACCTGAAAAGCTTTGCTATATAAACCAGCGTATCATGTACAGTCAGTACGGGCTACTCTGGTTATACGAGCGTACCTAGCTGATGCCCCAGACTACATACGTACAAGTGTGTTTGTTCGATTGTTTGATATGCAGTTGGAGTTCTGTATCTATTATGTAGACTGATATAATAAAGAAGGTTTTAAAACGTCGATATAAATGGTATTTAGCCAATATGACGAATCAGGTATTTCCCATTTCTTGCTTTGCCTTAGGCTACTTAGTAATAAGTTACACACTGTGAAAATCTTCAAATCTAGTATAAACGTTTTTAAAAACAGGCCTTTGATCGCCGGAGCCACGTGATGCATATTGCTGAGATCAGAAGTCTATTAACTAATAAACTTCTGCTGAGATGGATAAACAACAGGACTCGGCCGGGCCTAGTCCAAGTGGCCCTGACGTTTTGGTTGTGATCATGCCTGACGGCGAAAACAAATTTTGCTCATCAGAGAAAAAAGTAAAAAAACAAAAAAAAACATCGTTTGAGCGAGCCCTTCACATCGGATAGAACCTCAGAGGGGCTCAGACCGTGAGGCGTCAGGGCCACTCGCACAAGTCGAACCTGTGACAGGTAAAGTTTACGGCGGATCAGTTGTCCGACACGCTAGCCACTGAACCAAAGCCGATGCTCCTCAGACAAGTAGACCTAAAGCTGTAAATAACGGATGTACAACGTCTATTAATACAGGAAATCACTCGGTTATAGCTTACTTACCGGTCCAATACTAAACGTCCACGTTCCTTTAATACTTTCATAAGTACAGTTAGCAGGGGTATCCGCTGTTGACAGTTCCCAGCACTGCGTCAGCAAACCGGCTACAAGAACTGACCATAAGTACGCCATGTCAATGTTTTCCCACTATACAATATACATGAACAGGTTAGATATATACGGCCTGCGATCACTCGTGAGGTGGCGGGGTGTTTTTGAGAGTCACATGATTGTCACATGTGAACATGCTAGGGGCGGTAATTCCCGTAAAATTGAACCAGGCAAAGTAGTCTCCCTTTAATTCTAATTTTTCTTTTTATTAATGTTCGCTAATTAAATAATAAAAAAAAAACTATCTTACGGAACCATGGAAGGGATTAAATTTATATCTGAAAGTGCTCAACGTTATACCCTGGTCCAGGTATTATCATACCAGCAGAATTAGTTAATCTGATAAATCATAGACGAGCCTCTGACCAGTAATGGATCCCACTGTCTCTTTGTCATTTGTATTGTTCCTTATTGCTTGGTAATGTCTTTCGAATTACTACATCAGGGTATCCACTCAATGTACTCACACGGACAGGAGTTTAAATTTTACCATAGACAATCAACCGGATGTTATTTGTCTACAGGAACGTTTTCTAAGCCTCACACATTAGTTTCACTCTGCCAGATTATGGGTTACTAAGAGCGGACAGATTGCACCGGGCCGGCGGCGGAATGGTAGCTTTTATCAAAAGCAGGTTATCTTTCACAGAAATCACTTTGCCTAAATTTGAATCCTTTGAATGTCAATGGCATAAAATTGCTTTTCACAATGCTAAATTTGTCAATATTGTAAATTTCTATAACCCATACAATACAATTAATAAATACGATCTTAAACATCCTATGGAATCTCTCGAAAGATCTACTTTTATATGTGGAGATTTTAATGCACATAATGAGGTATGGGGAAGTAACTCCACTGATACCAACGGTGATACAATATCCCAGTTTATTAATGGAAACAATCTTGTACTTTTAAATGATGAGACCGGACCTAGATTAGATATTAGGACAGGCAAATCTTCTGCCCTCGACTTAACAATTTGTAGCCCTGATCTATGTCGAGCTTTATCCTGGAATGTAGATAATTTTAATCCGTGTGGGAACGATCTTTCCCAATAAATATATCATGTGGTGCCTCATGTCATGGCACGCCCCCTAGAGTCCCTCAACAGTGGAATACGACAAAAGCGGACTGGGTTTTATACTGTAAGAACTGTGAGGTGAGTTTTTCTGAACAAATTGTTGATACTGACATAGATAAGTTTAATGATAATGTTATTCGTGCCATTAACTATGCTACCAAGAATGGTATACTCCGGTCAAGGGCAAACAATATTAATAAATGTCTGTCCCCTGGTGGAGTGAGGAGTGTACAGCGGTATTTAGATTCCCGTCTTAAGCAAGACATATTAGAAAGTGTAAAGCTGTTGCTCGGCGTCTTTTCATTTCGATCTCTGGCCCAGTGAAGACAGACAGGTCAAGGTTTACAACTTGTCTATTTATTCTACCTTGAAAATCCCACCCAGCACACCCTCTTGTTTGATGATTTTATTATTATATTATGTCGCCTTTTCTCGCTCCCCGCCTTTGCGGAATCAAAATTTACTCTTATCACCTTTCATTGTTGTAATGTAACAATTCAAGGTATGTAATACTTATTTAATTTGATTAAATATGTCATTTTATAATGACCTTAACCGTCAAACATGTGTTCTTTTGACTTGATTCCACGAACATAGCTCGTCTCTGACCAAAGCTGTTGTCTAGCATAAAATAGATTCTTGTTGACTTGGGTACATCTTATGTATAGTGACAAATCCAAATGGTAAATGACATATGGTGTATGCACTGGACATCATCAATAGGGCTTTGAAAGCTCTTTTATTTTCGATGAAGCTGTTTACCCGTACTGTTGAAGTCTCATCAGGAAAAGAGGCAACTTTAGGCCGAATTTTATTGGTTGCCTTATTTGCAGGGAGAAACATTTTGATGTTGAAAATTCCGACAAATGCTACACTAAGGAACATAATGACTAGATTATTATGAAGTACAGATGAGGCCAACAGATCGGGGATTACATTCACACAGTGTGATCTTTATAAGCAGCATGACGTAATAGACAGGTGCCTGAATCCTGTCCTGTTGGACCTATGACGGAAATGTGTATATCAGAAAAGAAGATAAGTCCGGGAAAATTATCTATTCGTTCAAAAACTGAACTTGAAGAATTGATTATAAACTTATAATTAACTAGTAAAAGGTGACATATATTTTTCTAAACAATGAATTTCTAGAATTCATTATTGTTATTATTAGCAGAAGCCCCGGCTATCTTATCAGCACGTAATGTAGCCTCGTTCTGATTACACGACCTAGAGCCTATTTTAATTCACGTTTCGTGCGCTGCATGTAATCATTGAATGGACCATTACGGGGACTTCCATGTTCCCGCCAGAGAAGAAAGGCGACCCTAGCATGAGCATGTAAGTTATCAATCGTATTATTCCAACGAGAAACGATGAACTGACATGTTACTTTCTTTTTTGATAAACTTTACCAGCATTGGATAAAGCTGCTGTTATATAATTACAATATTTAGCAATACTATCCTTATGATCACACTGGTCAACATAATTACATTGGATGGACTCGGTAGGAACTGTAATGTCATTAAGTGAGATAACAGTAATATTCTAAATTATCTTTATATAACTTCTTCCATTCAATACAAGTGGAAGACAAGGACTTCTGGTTAGTTCCTAACTGTGGTAACATATCCCATTTTATGTTAATATACAAGGGCAAATGGTCAGATGAAATATAATCATACAAAATATATATTGTAGTTATAACCGTATTAATATGCATCGTAGTTACACAATGTTCCAGCCATGACGTAGACCCATTTGCTTCACCAACAAAAAAAAAACAAAAAAAAAACAAAAAAAAACAAAAAAAAAAAAAAACGAAAATTATCCCTCGGTAAAAGGATGAAGTTGGAAAGATACAAATTATCTTCTTTGCAAAAAGCTTCAACATGCTTGCCAAAAGTCTTACGAGGATCAGCATTCCAATCACAAGCTATAACAAAATTCGATTTTTCACTTTCATCAATTAGCACTCTTGCAAGATCTTTGTTTTGCAAGATAAACACAAAATATGTCATTATTATCAATACAGCCTGTGGATAAATAAACACACAATATCAGTATCTTCGATTTCTTAACATCAACACTAATGCCTAGAATTCGACTATCATCGTATTCAATTAGAGTTGCGTTAGCGCCGAAACAATTTCTCCATAAAATTGCTATTCCACCATAAGAACGACCCTAGCAAGATAGTCATCATTAATAGCAGACACACCACGGCCATATAACTGTGGATGACCGGAATCTGCGTTTAACAAGAAGAAAACAAAGAGTTATTCGTTCTAATTATGACCTAAAAGAATTGATTACAAAATAGTAATTAACGAGTAAAATTGTCGTAACTTCACCGATGTTATATTTTCCGCTGTCTGAACTTTATGTTTCTTTTATAAAAGTTGTCATCAAAGTTAACTAAGCCTGAGTACCACGTTTAACAAGAAGCAAACAAACGCCCCAAAGGTATTGTGTAAAAACACATATAAATGTACTTCCATACAAACCAGTCAACAGCATGGCTTCGCTGATATTATCTAAATGTGTGTTCACGGACTCTTCTTCATAATGGAAAACAGTTGTTAAGTAAGCGCATGCAGAGAAATTTGTACAGAACTGTTTTATTTTATTCTCCAGCACTGTCTCCCTTTTGTACTGACGTTTTATTCGTCCAATTTATTCATCCACGTGTATGATGTGATTATTTTTACTAGTATAGGCCTATGCGAAAATATACAAGTTACGTGTGTATAATTCTTGTTGATGTAACATAAGCAAAAAATCTCCTGGGAGTCTCAGTAACAATAATATGAGTCTTTGTAATTTAAATGCTGACTGTTTACTAGAAAAAGTGATAACGAATTATATAGCCATGCCAAATTAAACGAAATATATACAATACTATGTAGAGACTGTGACCAGGATTCCATATGTGTTTCAGAGACCCGGATGCAGGATTTTGTATAAGGGGCGGCTCGACTATAAATGCTCAGGCAATGGTTCAGTTAAGGGCCGCCTAGGTCCTGGAAGCTCCGAGAAGCAGGAAGCCCGTAGAAGCAATCTCAGCTAATTATGGCAATGCCATTTAGTCCGTCGTTTTTAACACAAGTATTTTGTAATTTAATAGTCTAAGTGTAACACCATACACTTTGGAGGTTTAAAGTTTTTCCAAAACAGCGGTTGAAGAGAGCATTGCTACTAAAATTTTGACAAAAGAGCACCAGTATTGACTAATACTTTGGAAAAACTGTGATTTTTATATAAAAACTGTAAAACCTAAAACGGTAACAATATATATTTCTGTGGTAAATGGCCATTTAACATTTAAAGCCCCGAAAGCTCTGATGGATGGTTTTAAGAATGATGGAGCATACAGTTATCAAATTGAGTACTATTCGCTCAAGAAGCTAAAGAAAAAAAAAACCCCAACAAAAACAAAAACTA
>JARFOD010145472.1:0-15966 GCA_031763545.1 Mopalia muscosa | reverse complement strand
ACCCCCCCCCCCCCCCCCCCCCCTGTCAGACAGACAATACAATTCCATAGTAATATTAAATTAAAATACCCCCGCTATCGCACCCTATTATCGCCAAGATTACTTTATGACCGACCTGTGCGTACAATATACTGAATAAGACATTTAACAACTTTATTTCGATTCTTTTGAGGATTTAATAGGTTTTCAACAGTTAGGCGTCGAACACCGACCGATAAAAGTTGGTCTTTAAAGTTTAAACGAGAAGCGGAATGCCTTTTACATATATTGATATATTGAAAATGGTAAAGCTTAAAAGCTAAACAATACGTTTTTGTGGCAGCCATTAACAAACTAGTCATTGAAGGAATCTGTTTTAGGCCCAAAATCTACATCTTCATAGTATGCCAGTACTTTGCCTCACATTCATCCATCTCAGAAACCCTACCAAACCTACCAACCTTTTTGTATATAATTAATAACAGATTTGATAATGTCACAACAAATACACACTTATGAACTCCTTTGAATGATCGCGAGTCATCCCGGGTTGATAGGGTACACAGTTACATGCTCAAAGTATCTGCTAATGAACTCGCCCCATCCACAACAAGTATATTTAACGCATCCTTAATAACAGGCGTTTTTCCTATACCTCTGTTCCGAGTGGGTCCGATTTTTAAAAATTGTGATAAAAACGAGGTAACCAATTATAGACATA
Organism: Mopalia muscosa; assembly: GCA_031763545.1. Classification (NCBI taxonomy): domain Eukaryota; kingdom Metazoa; phylum Mollusca; class Polyplacophora; order Chitonida; family Mopaliidae; genus Mopalia; species Mopalia muscosa. The sequence continues at coordinate 15,266 of JARFOD010145472.1, read as the reverse complement.
TTTCTATTCAACTCACTTTATAGAAATTACTAAAGAAAATAGTTTATAAACGGTTGCATGACGGATACAGTCAGTTTCAACTTCTGCAGTAGTTTAGTGAAAGAGGAAGAATGTATTGGTTTAACTTCTTCTTCGCTTCATTTTGGATAAAAACCGTCTGGCCTGACATAATGTATTAATGTTATAAAATGTAAGCCATCTATGTCCGTAAGATACACCTAGATATGGCGGACATCATTCTGTCGAATGGAGACGCAACTTAATATATCTGATCGACATATGCTATAAACCAAATGAAAAATAATAGAAAAGAGAATTGTCACAATATGTTTGAGTATTAACGAAGGCACGGATTGCATTTAGCAAATAGAGTCTCTGTGGACACATTGACTACCATTTGTTCGATTTCGTCAGACATGAAAGTTTTGTAAACATTTCCACACACAAGAGCTATTATTTAATATGTCTTAATTTACATAGCTCTTTCTACTGGCACGAATGTTAAAAGTAACTGACGGGCGTTGAATCCCTGTCATTTATCTAAATAACTCGATTTAGCGAGAGAACAAAACGTGACCCATTAGTCAGCTTGTCCGTTAAAATGGCGAGGTAAATAACCTATTGCATTAGGTTAATATGAACTCGTTCGTTAGAAAACAATGCACTGTTTTGGCGCGGAATACTCTTTTCTCATAATGCTTTCACTGATATTTTTCTGAATTTTCTGAGTAGTGATAACTATCATTTGAAAATTTTTTAAAGTTATTACAAACTTAAACTTTGGTCCGCACATGCGTTACAAATTGCTGAAAACGTAGACTCTAAAAATCATTGAGGGATCATTGGCCTGAATAATTCAGGTTCGTTAGTTTCCCTGAATTTCAAATCGCTGGCCTGTAAATTCGGACTATACTTTGCAGTGAAACACATCGGAACTTGATGAATTTTATTTGACTGTCCTGAATTTTCGGGATACCTAGCAGGGATAAGTTCTTAATGTTCAGGCTAGCATGCTATACATCGTGAGAAGGCGTTGAGTCTACGCCTACCTATGTATCGTTTTTTGTGTGATAACAATCTCTATCAATCTATAACAAATAAATAAAACACCAGATTGTATTGTAACTTGAAAATTGTATATGGTGAACGAGAAACAATTTAATTCTGTACTTGTGTTACTGAAGTAACTAAATAAAATTTTAGGACCCTCTTGTATTTTTTGCGCACTTGGTGGTTTTGAAAAGCATTATTGATCATCTTGGTAATTTATTTTCACTTAACGTTAAAAAAAAGAAACTGTTTTGTTCATTAAATCCGGCATTACAATACACAGGGATATGAAGCCATTCCTTATCCAGGCTCAATCCACATAAAGTCAGGTACTCGATATTGTTTTCATTCGTCTGGATTCGTAATGCAAAAAGTGGTGAGCTTGACCATTTATCAATGTACATGTGCATTACTATGGTGATAGATAGCTCATGAGAGTCTTCCCTCCTTCACACATTTTTTGTTTCTTTCATAGGTTCGCAAAAGCGTATAAATATTTTACATAGACGAAATGTGAATAGTCAAGAACGTGTATTATGTTCTGCTCTATTAATATTCAATGTCAGTCAAGCGGACAAACTAGTATAAATGAATCCTTTCGCTCCCCAAATGACTTGGTAAAAAATATATATATTAAAATATACTATTTGCAAAATCCACGAAATATGAACAAACGAGATGAACTTGTTTCATGGTGTGAACAGATTTATTGAGTCACATTGAAAGAGAACACATCAGTTTCAACGAATCGCGACCAAATTATTCATCACCAATGGAAACAAAGATTGTAAATACGAGAACTAGGGTTTTTAGAAGCCATCAAACAGGCAACCTTATCCAATTAAGTTTGTATCTGCAATCGGATTGGCTGTTGGGTTTATTTTAGGACAGTAAAACCTCTAGGATTAACCTTGGCAAATTGTGGTAAGTCACTTTGAATTATTTTGTATAAATACGCCCTGTCAAAAAATCGTACAGATTGAGAAAAAAAAAAACATGACTGACAATATGGCTGTTTATTCAGCGGCGGCGAATCTGATAAAGAAAAATTAGGACAGTTTGAGTTTACACTAGAGTAAAAATGTAACACAAAGGTGACCCGCCATTGACATCGAATTGTAAAGTGAATTTATTGTTATCACCGGGCCAGTGCAGCTACAGAATTCTTCGGCAAAACTTGAGGACAGAAATTAACGCCAGACCAATACAGGGGGCCGAGAACCCGATAAAGCGGGATTCTTAATTTTTTTAAACGTATATACTTATGTTAATCACCAGGGCCTAAAAAAGTATCAAGATAAATAATATAGTAATATGAAACTCGTATTTGGATAGTGTTTCAGTGGACAGCGTTAAAACCAACGAAGAACTGCTATCTATAACTCAGCGAATACACTCATGAATATTTAGTGCACCTAAAATGGAGAAAAATACTTTAACTTACAGTTGCGTTACTTGTAATGATCAGCTAGATAGTCGCGTGATCGATACATGTTAGCTCCAACTGATTTGAAAATTCCCACAGAATCATTTCTAAAGCCTTCCCGAATCTCATTTCTTTGTCTGACCGACTATAAACATGTTCATTGTGATTCAGGCCATATGTGCAAGGGATGACAATAAGAGAAAATACAAATTTTTTGTAAATATTTACCTGAGCAATCCTCTCATCCCAACACTCAGCCGCTTCCGGGAAAATACAATTGCAAGAGAGGGAAACATGTGCAAAGGAGATAACCGAAGGTAGCTTACACAACTTAATACAGAGTTATGTCCCATAGAAATCAAGTTTGGACGTAACTTAAATTAGTCAATCGTTTGAGTTAGAACAATAGCATTATCGAACTATATGAGCTTGTTTACTTAAGGATGTTTATGTTTATTGACGTATGAAGAGAAAAACCAAGGTACACACTGTATGAATCCGAGTAGCAACTTTGCACCTCGGTTTTTCTTGGGTGTTTGAGCTACCGCTTGAAAGATATCGCTGGTGTTTCTTTGTTTGCAGTTGAACATCCCCTGTTGTAACTTCTGGCAGAACTTTAATTTTTATGACCACTCACGTACATAATATGTCGAAGTGCAAAGTCGGCATCGTTCATTACTTGGATTCCAGCTGCTCAGATGGAGTGTGTGGGGTAAGAATGACTGCATAAGGCATTGCGAGAAACCGTGAAACTGATATATCTTGATACTTTTCGAACAATGATGAACATGGCTTGTTGATTTAGGTTAAGTTTTTGCAACTAAGAGTTTACGATTTAATAACACAGACACCTGTACTAGCTGACTGTTCATGTTGCGTACAAGTGACAATGATTCTGTCACACAGAACCAGGACAACAGAAACAACGACTTACCTCCAGCCACCCGCAAGCTATTGTGAATACAGGTTCCCCCAAAATACGCAGAAATTGAAACGTGAGTTAAGTTGGTCTTTAGCTCGTTGTCTGTAGTTCGATATTCGACAGGGAGCAGTCATTATTTTCGGGTATTGAAATGGAATTTGTATCCGGAGTTCATTTCAACTGTATCTTGTGATATTCGGTGATTTGTGACAGAATTATACGATAACCATTGATAACAACTTCTAACAACGACAAAGAACTGAACGAGACTTGGATGATTCATAATGACAACAGTGTCAAATTATATTTGTTTATCAGTTTAACAATCAAGCCCAATAAAATTTGTGCTTTGGATGTATCATATTCCCTTGAAATGACATTTCGTTTGAATTCCAAATCTTATTAACATAATAACAAACAAGTATCTTAACAAAAAAATGCATGATGGAACAGTTAAGGATAATACCTAAAAACATATCACTAGATTAGAGACGTTAATATACTGATTAAACCGCTTATTTAAAACTATGTATTTCACGTTAAGGGAGACTATTGCTATAGAAACCCACGTTAGGTATAAAGCATTTGTAGTCCCGATTAGCGAGAAACGATGCTTAGTTTTATCCGCAAAGCGTTCAATCCTCAATGTAGTGATGTTCTCCCAGAACTATATTAAATTTTAAATAAATTTATACGGGGATACGGGGTTATGAGTCCCCATATGTTTTACAGCAGTTGTGTTTTATGATATGTAAGAAACATTATAAACATACCTTAATCGTAGCAGAATAAATGTAAGAAAACATTAGTAAATACCAAGATTTACACCCCTTTTTAATGCGATACCTACAGGATCCAGCATTATTATTTTAAATAATTTATTAATTTAATAATTTTTTTTTTACTGTTATTGTTTTATTTTATTTAATTTTATTCTTATCTTTAATATCTTGTAATTATTGTTAAACTGTGTCAACGTGTGTGTTAGTGTATTGTATATAGTGTTTTTCCTAGTCTGTCTTTTGATCTGTAGGCCTTGTAGGGAGAACTAAGGGAGAAAACCAACTGAGTAGCTAGCAGGTACCACTAGAGGCTTTTTTTGAAAATATATGTTCATAATCTCAGTCAAATCACCTTTTCCTACTTTTAAAAACGTATAAAAATGCCGTTTTTTGACAGCCGTTGACTAGATCATTTCTGGTGCAGAAGTAGTAGAGCAATGTGAGCCATTTTTAGAGAAAAAGGAGGCACATTTTTCGAAATTCCAACAAGTATAAAAATGGAGAGGAACTAATTTCATGGTGTGAACAGATTTATCGTGTCACATAACAAAGAAACACACCAGTTTCAACAAATTGCGACATCAACAATTTAGACTGCAGCTCTGGTTGTAAGAAAATAACAAAAAGCGGAGATCATTATAATAAATGTTTATCTCACCAAATTATTCATCATCAAAGGAAACAAAGATTGTCGATACCAGAGCTTGGGTTTTCAGAAGCCATAAAATCGACATTGTCACCGGAATCTAAAATTATTCCATATCAATATTTACTGACGCTTATAAGAATACCATTAAAGCAGCGAAACAAATATTTAATTTTTCGCCCAAAAGTCTTCTGTGTTTTAACTTTTGGGCAAGATTTACTGGTTCTGATGAGCACAGAAAACTTAGGTTTGAGACGGTTGACTGAGAGTGGATGTTGAATTAACAAAAGTTCTAGAGTAGACAGAGCATGATAGGTATACAAGAGACCGGGGCCACAGAAATGAGTTTATTTAACCAAACCTGACAAGTTTTTTGACAAAAGTCTTTATGAAGTATCCCGGACCATGGCTACAATTTTGGCCCCTCAGAAGATAAGAGGTCTTCCCATATGATGTGTTATCTCTTTCATGGGCTTAAATCTTCTGACGAAATTTGACAAAGTGATCGCCATCCAGAAATCCTTAGCAATACTTTTCTTTTAACCTTGTCCTGGCATGATTATTTTTGGCGGCGGAGTGTTGAATAAGTGTGTATTCAACGTTTATTATGTCGGTAAATAAACGTCTCTTTAAACAGCCTCTTCACATGTTTCCGTTGAAATGTTCACTTATTGTTGACCTTTGAAACATGTTTGCGAAGATATCGCCATGCTCAACACCTTGGCATTAATGTTCTTTGGGCCTCGTCATCGCATGATTATTAACGTCTCTTTGGAAAAAACAGTGTTGAAAAAGTTTGTATTCAATTTTTAGTATATCGGTAAATAAATTTCTCTTGGAAATATTAGCGTCCCGGAGCCTGACAAATAAAAAATCTAAAAATTTCAGGAAACTAACAATTTAATAGTTAGTCATTTATTTTAAGTTCGTAGATCTCATTGGGTGTGGAGATGCGGGATTTATGGGACTAACTTTCTCTTTCATACCAAGAAGTTTTCTAAAGGCACGGTTAAACTCTGGAATCCTCCGATGGTAAATAACTGGATTTATACAGGAACTGATTAGGAACAAAACAGTTGCCCCTACGTGTACATCGCGAGGTACCTTCTTGTCCAATACTCTAAGCAAAACAGATACACCAAATGGACAAATGCAAATGGTAAATGCACTGAACATCACCAAGAGGACTTTGAAAGCTCTTTTATTTTTAACTAAACCAGTTACCTTTACACGTGAAGCCTCTTCTGACCAATTCGACATCCTAACTTGAATCTTTCTTGATGTCTTATTCGCAGTGAGAAAAATTTTCATGTTAAGGATTCCAACAAAAATGATGCTAAAGAAATTAACTCCAACCGTTATACTCATGTAGAGACGTGGTAAAACAAGTTCAAAGTAACATTCAACACATGGTGACCATTTATTCCATCCAAGAATTGGCAGTGAGCTGTAAGAGAGTGTAAATAATAATATCCCAACGCTGACGCCCTTGGCTTTTCCAGTTGTCATGATCCTGTCGTATTGGAAAGGTTTTTCGATGGCTAAATATCGGTCGATTGAAATCACAACAAGTAGTATTGAAGAAGAGCCTGATGTTATTATTACAATGGAGGGAGGCAACATACAGATAAAGAACACATTGTTAATCACTGGAAACACATATACTGCGACATAAATTGGTATCGCTATCAGCCCAGCTGCCAAGTCAGTCAGTGCCAAACCGACAACATAAACATTCAAACTGGTACGCAGTTCCTGGAATTTATATAAAGCCAATAGGACCAAAATATTTCCGAAGCATATAAACACCGATAGAATGCTAATGGGAAAAATATAACCGAGTGTGGACAGTTGAAGAGTCTGTCCAACAACTGTTTCGTTTCTGTCACAAGAGTTCCACTTAGACTCATTCATCTCCTTGGTTGTCCAAGCACACAAGGTTTCTTGGGGTTGGCAGGATTTAGGGAATCGGAGACACACTCTGTTCCAGCTTTCGCCCCTGTAAATTTAGTTCCAAAAGGTGGCGTGTTGTTCGCTCACAAAGATTATCAACTCTGAATCCGCTCATCTCACATACAAACGTGAAAAACGTCAGGCCGACATTTGTGCTCAAATGAATAATAAAGCTGATTGACACATATATCAAACATTATTGTCGATGAAGCTGGTTATACGTACTGTTGAAAATCCAGGACGAACCTTCCTGGATGCCTTATTTTCTTTGAGAAAAGTTGATGTTGAAATTCTGACAAAAGCAAAACCAATGAAAATAATTACCATAAGTATTGATAAGTACACAAGTAGCAAACAATGCAGTGCAACTAGAAAGTTCTGTAAACATGTACACACACAATTACATTTTAATATTTAATATCACACTATTTACATTCTACTCCCAACAATTACGAATGCTAAAGACAAATACTGAGCTTTGAGTTCGAGTTGTTACGTGATACAAAATTCATCCGATCGCGTGATATGTCAGGATCAATTGTAAACAAACGTGTTTGCCTTACCGCCTGCACTAGTAAGCAGACTGAATACTTTTCTAAGATAAGATAGTCTCAGTCATCGTTTTGCAAAACGTTCACGAAACAACTGGAATCTGAAAGTGGTTAAAAAACAACACATTAAAACTGTCCTGTCTTCAAAAATGTTACAAAAAATACGGGAAACGAACATCACTTAAGGAATTTGTTTACTTAATAAAACTGTGCGAACCTGAGACTTGATCTGTAACGGGTCATAGTATCAACCGCTTTAAAATTCAATCCGCCGAAACGTTACTTAACGTGTGGACAACTGAAATTTATATGGCAACAACTGTGCAAGCCCTCAATGGTCGGATAGACCGACGAATGAACGAGGGATTAACATTTACTCTCCTCAATCTCCTTCTGTAAGAGACTTATAAAGCTACAATAGTGTATTATGTGTAAAGGACACTTTTGAGGACGGATTTGTCATGAGTTTTTGTTTTGCTGAGCCAAAACACAAAAAGCCTTGAATTGTCGCATGGTAACTCCCCAGCAGTCTACATATAGACACATATATATACCATGTGTTCGCATGATGATCGATCCAAGCAAAAACTGCCCTCTCAGAGGCCCGCGCTGTGCTATTTTATACCTATAAAAGTAATAAGCTTTGAACTATTGTACTGCAAAAAATACAGGCCATTTTCAAGCACATGACTGCAATCGCATACAAGCGACATACGTTTTGCATTTTTTTTTATTTGTGTTAAATATTTGTCTTTTCTTGCCAAATAAAGGCCTATGTGGGCCTATGTATATTTTGCATTTGATTTCTAACGGGGCTTATGCACAGAAAAAACATAATTAATTTAAACCTGAAGGTAAACCTGTGTTGAAATATATTGGACACAAAATCCATGTATTTGATGATGGTTTGAGAAGTGGCTTTGTTGTTATTTAAACTCTATATCTGTATTTATTTATATGTAGACAATGACAAGAAAGTAGTAAATTAACACCGTGATGTACAGCTATCCACTGTAAGTTTAAAGAAATATAACAAGTTAAAGACGACACTTAATTTTCTTGATAAAATTTAACATCAGTTTTATTGTAATTTTACACACACAAAGCTTTGTTTTTGTTGACTTGTAATCCTACAGCAACGTTTTGTAAATATACAACAACAATCCCAGAACACAGTTTTAATTGGTGAACACTATTAGCGTTGAAAATTGCAGAAACGAAATACAGCTAGTAGTGCTGTAAATATACAAACATTTTGGATAGTGCATTAATGTTCTTACGGCCTCGTCATCGCAGGATTATTTATGACTCTTTGGAAAAGCAGTGTTGAATAAGTGTGTATTCAACTTTTTATTACGTAGGTAAATAAAATTTCTCTTTGGAAATATTAGCGTCCTGGGGCCTGACAAATAACAAATCTTTAAAAATTCAGGAAACTATTAGTTTTAAAGTTTGTCATTTATTATTAGTTCTTGGATCTCATAGCGTGCTTAGACGCGTGATTTATGGGACTAACCTCCTCTTTCATACCAAGAAGTTCCCTAAAGGCATTGTTAAAGTCTGGAATCCTCCGATGGTAAATAAGTGAATTTATACAGGAACTGAATATGATCAAAACAGTTGCAAAAAGAGTGTACAGCTCGAGATACCTTCTTGTCCAATATTCTAAGCATTACAGATACTCCAAATGGACAAATACAATTGGTAAATGTACTACTGAGAATCATCAAAATAACTCTGAAAGCCCTTTTATTTTTAACTAAGCCAGTGAATCTTTCTTCATGCCTTTAAAATGACGCAAGCGAAAATAATTCCAACTATTATATCCATGTTATATTCAACACATGGTGACGAATAGACGAGGGATTAACATTTACTCACCTCAATCTCCACCTGTAAGAGACTTATAAAGCTGATGCCTTTCGCTTTTACAGTTGGCCGGGTCCTGCTGTATTCAAACGGTTTTTCGATGGCTAAATATCGGTCCATTGAGATCTTAACAAGCAGTATTAAAGAAGAGTGATGTTATTATTACAATGGAGTAAGGCAACATACAGACAAAAAAATACACTGTTAATCACTAGAATCACATGTGGTGCGATATAAATTGGTATCGCTATCAGCCCAACTGTCAAGTCAGTCAGTGCCAAACCGACAACATATACATTCATACTGGTACGCAGTTCCTGGAATTTATATAAAGCAAATAGGACCAAAATATTTCCGAAGCAAATTAACACCGATAGAACGCTTACAAGCAAGATATAACCGAGTGTGGACAGTTGAAAAGTCTGTCCGACAACTGTTTCGTTTCTGCCACAAGAGTTCCACTCAGACTCATTCATTTCCTTGGTTGACGAAGCACACAAGGTTTCTTGGGGTTGGCAGGATTTAGGGAATCTGACACACACTCCGTTCCAGCTTCCACCCGTTTAAAGTTTAGTGCCAAAAGGTGGCATGTTGGTCTCTCACAATGATTATCAACTCTGAATCCGCTCCTCTCACATACAAACGTGAAAAACGTCAGGCCAACATTTTTTCTCAAATGAATAATATATCTGATCGAAACATATATCTAACCTTATTGTCGATGAAGCTGGTTACGTGTACTGTTGAAGAATAACTTCGAAAAGACTCCATTCTAGGCCGAATATTCCTGGATGCGTTTTTTGCAGTGAGAAAAGTTGATGTTAAAAATCAGACAGAAGCAACACCAATAAAAATAATTGCCATAAGTATTGATAAGTACACAAGTAGCAAACAATGCAGTGCAACTAGACTGTTCTGTAAACATGTACATAGAAAATTACATTTTAATATTTAATATCACACTATTTACATACTACTCCGAACAATTAAGAATGCTATAGACAAATATTGAGCATTGAGTTCGAGTTGTAACGTGAGAACAAAATTCAGCCGATCGCGTGATATGTCAGGATAAATTTTAAACAACCCGTCGCGTAATTTGTTTGGGTTCTTATTCGTCAGAAGGCAATGTAAAGTCTTGTTGAAACATGTTTGCCTTACTGCCTCCACTCGTAAGCAGACTGAATACTTTTCTAAGAGAAGATAGTTCTTGTCATCTTTTTGCGAAACGTTCTCGAAACAACTTGAATCTGAAAGTTGTTAAAAAAAACAACACATTCAAACTTTAAGTCCTGTCTTCAAAAATGTTCCAAAAAATACGGGAAACGAACATCATTTAATGAATTTGTTTAATTAATAGAACTGTGCGAACCGGAGACTTTATCTGTAATGTGTCATGGTATCAACTGCTTCCTAGTTCAATCCACCGAAACGTTACTAAAACGTGTGGACAATTGTTTTCAAAAGAACTATTTTCTGGAATCCTCCAATAATGAATCCGTTGGTTAATAATGACAGTTTTCTTGTAACATTCAAATTTATAAAACTTCAAACGTGAATTTTATGTACAAAAACAGTGCCTGCTGCTAATATAATATAATAAAATAAAATTGTATTACGAGTGTCAATAGTTACAAAGACTGATACGTTTGTTACTTACAAACTTACGGGTGGAGTGATGATAGTTCCGATCGTGTAAATAATTGGATCCTTGACAGTGTTCAATAGTCCTGTGTATAAGAGCCCTCAAATAATCATAATGAATGACCTCGTGGGGCAACGATGGCGACTCTCATGAATCAGAGTTAAGCCGGTCATTTTCGGCGAAAAACCTCGCCCAGATATGTAGCTGAGTATGTGAAAGGACTGGCTGGTTGTAAAATTTTGGCGCAAATCATACAAGTTGACTGAATGCGCCATCAAAATTCATATTCCTTTTGCTTCGAGGACTGGCAATAAATCTGGAGCCAGGGCGTAGAGGTAAAGAATGGAAGCTGGTTAAGGCTATGCTTGTACCATATAGTTAGACAGCGAGGCGATGCGCAAAGTTGCGAAGCTATGCTTAAAGTTGCGAAGTGAAGTTTGGGCCGTTGATGATACCATTGTGACCTAAATTTTGACAATGAGCAGTCACTATTGATTTCTTTCCAGACAAATTAAAGACTTATGGAGACCTGATTGACTGAAACATACAATAATAAAAGAACTCTTATAAAAATGTTAATTTACCTTACGGAATTGTGAAAACTATTAACAAAATAAAATAAAAGCAAAATTATACACTCATAGATAGAAAATGCTACAATCAACTGCAAATTATAACATGTTTCATGTTTCGACACGTCTAAACATGGGGTTTAACTCTTGGACAAGATCTCCTTAATTAGAACGTGTCTCTTGTGACAGTTGGTCATAGACAAAATCCCCCACTTTCCCTCGGAGTCTTGATAATAATTCCCATTTTGAACACAGGTTCCCCCAAAATACGCAGAAATTGAATTTGTATGCGAAGTACATTTCAACCGTTATCTTTTGATATTCGGTGATTTGTGTAAGAACTACCTAGGCCTATACGATAACCATTGATAACAACTTCTAGCAACGATAAAGATCTAGACGAGACTGCGATGAATCATAATGACAACGGTGTCAAGTATATTTGTTTATCAGTTTAACCATCAAGCCCTGTAAAATTTGCGAATGTATCATATTCCCTCTAAATGGCATTTCTTCTGAATTCCAAATCGTATGCACATAATATCAAACTAGTATATTTTTCCAAAACATGATGAAACAGTTGAGGATAATTCCTAACCGGAAAAGTATCATTAGATGATGTATTATACTGATTTAAAGTAATTTGAAACTGTGTATTTCGCGTTAAGAGAGACTATTGCTGTAAAAAGATAAGTTGGGTATAAAGCATTAGTAGTCCCCAATAGCGAGAAACAATGGTCAGTTTTCACCGCGAAGAGTTCAACTCTCAATGAAGCGATGTTCTACCAGAACTATATTAAATTTTAAATAAATTTATACGCGGATAAAGACACGGGATACGATTCCCCTTATGTTTAAGAGCAGTTGTGTTTTATGATATGTAAGAAACATTATAGACAAATTAGACAAACACTCACTGTTGATTGTTTGAAGAGGTAAAGTACTATTTGTGTACTTCTAGGTCCGAGATTAAAAATGGTCCAATGAGTAATTGTGTAATCAGATAACATAACGGGTTGTTTGATTTCCCTGTTTTACAAGACATGAGACTAAAAGTTTAATTGCATGTATTCAAAAACACAGTAAGATTGTTTGGAAATGGAATTTAAATAAGAACGTAAGTTTGTCTACATACTCGCATCATATTACTGCACAGAGGGAGATCCCAGTGACTGAACACGTGAATTCGTTCTTCTAAGTTTAAGTCTAAGCGAAAACAGGCGAGAAAACATTGTTTAATTCCAATCTTATATAAGCGAATTTATTTCATGTATATTGGTTTTAATTTGAAAAAAAGATAATAAATGGAACATACTTTTTAGCTGCCTGGTAATGAGTTCTGTTGAAAATGTCCGATCACGTTAGGAGGCGCTTTCGTATCAAATGCAAACATTGAAGTAGTCCCGTTTCAGAGTGTACGTATATGAACCATCGGATACGGATAAATATATGATGCCTCTGTATCTGTGTGATTAAACGCATAAGTATATGATAAAAAATGTTAGTGGCTACCAGATTACTACAGCCGTTGTGGAAGATATGCATGCACTCCCGCTATATGTAAATATCTACTCCACCGTTGTTTAAGGATGTGGTATAGAAACTGGAGAAGTTTTGTTATAACCTATGAACAGCACGGCGATAACACATTTGCTGTCACACATGCTCAACTTTCGAATTGTTTGCCTTTTAACGACGCAGTCATACTCAAGGTCACAGTCACGCTTAGGTGATGTTCAGGAATTTCAGTGATCACAAAAGCCTAATTCGTTACATGCAGCACTAATTGAAATGTCCATTGATAACTGTTATCTTTGAACTACTTCGCAGAAATCACAAATTTTGTCAACCACTATGCAAAAGTCTGCATATTCAATATTACATCACTTTATGTTGTAATTGTATTCCTAAGTAATAGCTGGTAGGACAGGAGAGACCAGACATTATCGCTTTCAATATGGAAACTCTCGCGAGAAAACGATTGCAAGCCGTCGTAAAAAATAGCCAACGATCTGACAGCTGATGGCTGTATCATGGTAGATGAAGAACAATGACTGGCAATTTTTAGACAAAACAAATGACGAGATTTTCGAAATTCCAACAAGTATAAAAAAAGGAGAGGAAATAATTTCATGATGTGAACAGAGTAATGCGACCGTACCAGTGTAGCTGTTGGAGATACATTGCTAGCAGTTTTATCAAAGCGTCGTATTATACCATTGGTGTAATATGACCACTCTGTTACCTGTCCGATGTCACACTTATATGTCAAAGATGATAAGTTCGTCAAGATGTTTGGTGTATTCTTGAAGAACTAACTCGTGCCCAATTGGGATTTTCCGACTGATGACACAGCGCAATGCACGTATCGTGGCCAATTCTGTTTCAGCTGTGTTAGAATACATACATAAATTACTGTAAAAGCGATGTTGAATTTATTCGGCTTAAATAGCAGGCTTGTCCTCAACAATCTGTAGATTGACAAACTTATGTCTCCAGTCCGGTAGATCTCATGTCTGCTACTGAAAGATATATCGCCCAGTATACATTGTCCGAGTACGACACCACTAATGTGCTTATTTTAGTTTTACCACAATGTTTATGGATTCCTGTTGCATTTACCAGCCCCAAGAGCACGGACCAACTAAATCAACAATTCTCATGGTACTAACAGGCATGGAGATATTCAGTTATTTTTATAAGTGGTATATAAAAATGTAAGCCAATATGTAAAAAAAACCCGACCATGAATAGGCCCCTACTTGCGAATTGAACAGTTCTAGTGAATTAATCCCACAATTTGTCGGATTAAATAATGATTATTCGTATATATTATCAACCATATCGATAACTCTGATTTTGGTGGGTGCAACACTACATATATTGTTGCTAATCAGTGTTTTGAGGCAAAGAACTTTGAGAACTTCTCCAACTTACATTGTTTTAGCCAATCTCGCTATTTCTGATTGCTTGTTTATAGTCATAGGTCCTTTGATTCCAATGGTACAAATGGTCACGAATAACTTTTCAGACGTTTCCTGTATCAGTGGTTATTACTTACCGAATTGTTCTTTATTCGTCAGCGCCTACAGTTTAGCGACGTTTGCAGTGGTGCGTTATTGTATTTTGGTTCATCCAATGTGGACAAGAATGTGGCTATCGACAAAGAAAATTGTTTTTGTATGTTGCAGTATATGGATTGTTTTTGGAGCGATTAATGTGGTTTTTTATAAGGGCGTTGCGCTAGAGAATATTTCTGTGAATTCATGCTTATATCAACTCTGTATTTTCCGACCACAATATGGAGTCTTTGTCAGAATGATCAGTATTTTAGAGTACGTGTTACCTCTTCTTCTGATTGCTGGGTTTCATTTTGCGAATCTGATAAAGTCAAGACAAGTGACAGATTTTTTTCTCAATTTATCAGCTTTGCGAGATGAAACCCAGCGATTAGGAGTAACGGTACGACGTACCATAGAAAACATGTCATTCGAACACCCATCTGCAGCACTAGAAACAACTCAAATGCATAAACACACAATGATCAATTTCCTAGGTGAAAGCCACAATGATGCACCAACAATGATGCACCAACAAAAAATATCTTAGGGCTGCAAATGTTACCAAACTACATGCACTTACGAAGAAAGTAGACATTGACGTAACATAAGAGAGCGTGCATGTTAAGTCTGAATACTTGTTGGTGTATACGACACCATTTGAATCATAGGACCAACAACCAAAAGCATTAGGTCGGAAATAACTAGATTGGCTAACACAATATAAGTGGGAGAAGACCTCATGTTTCTTCGCCTCAGCACATTGACCAATAGCGATATGTTTAACCCAC
>JARFOD010145461.1:0-12827 GCA_031763545.1 Mopalia muscosa | reverse complement strand
TGTTTTTACATGATTCCAGTCTATCATATGCTGTGGGTGGGTTTTCAGGTGGTCAGAAAGGGCTGATTTAAAGTCACTTTGTCCTGTTGAAGTTCGTGTTCTTTAATTCCTTTGTCCAGAGGTCGGCAGGTCTGTTGGTTGGTATGGGCTTTTTTCTTGCTTGTATGTGATTCTTGATGTTGAAACCAACAAACCACCTGTGTTTACATGATATCCTGTTCGTGTGAACATCATTACATCATTACACATGTGAGAAATAAAATTCATCTCCTAGGATATTTTAAACAGAAATATTTTAAAAGTATTTCAATTTTCAAATGCTTTTAATAAGTCTTTTTCAACAAATACAGACACCATTGTTTTGAAAAAGCAAATACAAATAAATACCCAAAAATGTATTTAAATACAGTTAAATACAAACGTATAATTGGCATTATTATGTCTTTAAATAGACTACAGGTCTTTTCAATGAGTTCACTTTCGTCACGAGTAAAGTAGAACATGGCGCAAACATCTCACATATTATGTTATGCGAAGTGGTAGGCCGTATTTCTGAGTGTTGACTTTTGGTTTATGTTAATTTTCTCATATATATTTCCTATGCAATAAATAACATATATAAATATGCAATTAGAAATACATTTTCTAAAACGTGGCACCGCGTTTAACCAATATACATATATGCCCTTTTTTTTAGTTCAAGACTATTTTTAAAACGTGGCATCGCATTTAACTGAAAATAACCCATATTGAGACGAACGCACCACGGAAAGCTGCGTAAAAGACATTCAGGTGCACCATTGGCTTTATTATCATTCTTCTAGGTAAAACACCACGTGACTTTAAAGATAACACGTTGGCTGACTGCCGGTACATTACAAGTAACGCGAGACTGTACGAGAAAAGCCAATCGTGCACCTAACTCGCCGGCGAAATCTCTCACATAGGATTTAGTTTGAAGATATGTGTGACTTGTTAGATATTGCTTCTACCACTTATCTTAACAGTAGGCCTACGTGTTGCATTCAGACCTCTCTCTGTAATATTCTCCCTCTATCAATCCGCGCTAATTAAAGTCTTCAGACACGCTGTCTATTAACCGTCTTCTATTTTTCCCTTTTCAATAATTTTGTCATTTGCCTTAAAACATTATTTATGCCGGTGTAGTGAGCATGTAAGCCGTGTGAAACGCTTAGGAAAATATAATATACAGATATAATTTTGTTAGCTATTTGGTGCGCAAAATAAACGCCTAGGGGCGGGCCAGAAATAGAGCTACCATTTAATAAATGTCGACCTAATTAAAGCGCAGTAGAGTATTAAAGCCTATTATTATAAGGCGGACAAGGGAAACCGTACACCTATTAGATTATGTGTCGCGTGGTATTTATCTCGCAACGCGCAAACGTTCATAAGTAGTTCCACTTACTTTAAATTTTCCGGTTTGATACCGGAAGTATCAATGGCAAAGAAATAATGATATGTGAACAAAACTCGAAGCAATCATCAAATGTTTAGTTAAATTAAATTATTTAGTTTTACAGAACATGCATGATCTATCAATCGTCATGTGGCTTATATCATAGTTGGTTATGTCAGCAATTTGTTATTAACGGAAAGTCTAAGTTTGGCCTCACCTGGGAATTAATTGTGAGACGTGCACGATGCTCTTAAGTGTACCAACTAACGGAACTTGAAACGTAAAATCTACTCTATTCGAGTTTGACCATTTCATGTTAGTTTTATTATGGGGCATTTTATCCAGCCAATTCAATATGGACCACATAAAAGGTGTGTTTTAGCGCGTTTTCTGTTTGACCATTTCATGCTAGTTTTATTATGAGGTATTTTATCAAAACAATTCAACATGGACTTACTTTGGATATCCGTGTTGTTTAAAACCAGGCCGGTTTAGCGAAGTTAAATGGAATAGAACTTTAACCTTTATAAGTCACTGGAGAAAGGCTTTACTGCAGTTATTACTTTAGATTAACATATGCTGCAACTGACCCTGTGACCTTTTTCATAACACCTCCAATGGTCTACTGATACCATCAAAACATAGGCGTCACGTGGCTTGATAATGATGACATTTTGTGGAACAAATGGTGTCGTCGTTTTATTTGCTAGTTTTAAAGGCGCTGTTTTGTTTGTGACTGGAGGTTCGGATCATAATCCGCTGGTGTCGGGAATATTAACGATATCAAATTGTTTCGCTACGAGGAACTAGATTGGAACTATAATCTGTCTAATTTTGGAAGGCGTCATCCCAAAATAATGAAGACTGTTGTAGAGTTATTGTCCCACAAGTGTTAGCCAGTGTTGTGCAGGTTAACACCGGGCACAAAAGTCACATGATACAGAGGCCATATTGACACTATTATTCAGTTTGGAGAAAGCAAGTGACCAACAATTGTGGTATTGTTTTGTTTTTATTTTAACTATGGTTTCATCATGGGGGTTAGTGGTTGCAATGCAACAGGAAGTGTATACCATGTGACTCTATACTGGATGTTATTCAAAACTTTGACCTTAAAAAAGGCAGTATAATATTCCGTTTTCCAACAGACGCTATAATAGAAACTGTGGCAGGCTAGCCTTTGGGATGACCTTTTAGGCTTCGGCTTTATTGTCCCTGCTGTTTATCTTTTTATATTAAATATACAACGGTTTAAATTGCAATATAAAAACACCGTTTAATCACGCGACAGTTGAACACCTGTAGTCTTTATATACCTGTACATTGACGTTAACACTGGTACCTGATCAGATTTTGCAGGCTTCCGGCCGAGTAGCCAAGATATTGGAATTTGATTACAACACAAGTGTATGCGTTTCATCATCTGGAGGGCTCCATTGCATATCCCTACAAAGGTACAAACTTTAAGCACTATGGCGACACGTCCAGACTCCTTTCTCCATGTCCAATTCCATGGGAAGAATCAGCAAAATATCTTTGGCAAAGTATTGTACAAGGACTTCGGAAGAGGTAAGTCTATGGACGAAGACAAGTGTTTTAGTAAATAAAAAGGCATAAACACGCAGGTCGTACCGAACTGGATCTCCGCATTGTTATCCAAACACTGCAGTGTTCGTCTAAATTTATATTTTCATACCGATATTTACAAATTGTGTTAATTCGATGATCAATGAAGTGTGTATTATCAAGCAATACGGCTTTATTTTCCATAATTGCTCATTTATGTAATCAAAAAATCAGCAAAGCAGCGGCAAATGCAAATGTGAGGTTTAATTATAATATTTTAGAGAACCGAGTTTAGCGCAAGCTTAACACGTAGTGCCATAATTGTGTTCAAAATATCAAAACAATTGTACAAGGAATGTACAGATGTAAATGTCAAACTCTTGTCGAAATGCTGTACGACATCACGAGAACTGTTCGAGTATCCAGATATAGATCGCTTTATATAGCTTAAATATTGACTTGCTGGCAGGCTGGCGCCTTTTGTGATCCTGTACATCAAAACACCCCTATTGTATACAAAGAGCCTATGGCACATTTAATGGCCTTTTATATCAATCATCTTCCTTATTTTACCAAGGTATTGATCTTGGTTTAGTACAGTTATCATGACTAACACTTCCCAGCAGACAACACTGCTATAGTTAATGCAATAGTGTGTTTTAGTTTTAAATAGAAATCCGACTCGTGCCCGGTTTCCGTTAGTTAGCCTAAAGTCAATACATGCAAGGTTGCATGAAGTTTGGATTAATATTGGCAAATACTTTTAGAATTCATGTCAGAATTGACAGGACCCGCATCAATATCATCTGATTAAGCACACACTTACTGTTTTTTTGTTTTTTCTATTTAGCACCGGATAAACATTAATTTGTATGCAGTTTAAAACAGTTTATGTTTAATGCAGTACAGGTAAACCTATACATATATAGGCTTACATGGATTTTCATTGATATGTAAAACGCTGTGGAAAAATTACGAAATCACTATTAAACGAAATACCGTGGGATAAAATGTGGCAATATGAGCACGTTTTCCACGATTGAATGGTTTGCGTTGCTTATGTAACCTGCAAATGCATACGGCTTTACAGGAGAGATAACGGGGTACATAGGAAGAGCGTTCTATTAACCGATTCAAGATTAAGGATGTAGTGACAACGGTATAACCACAATATTTTTAACGTACCGCCCAACGTCAAAAAAAAATCAAGACTTAGAAACTTTTTTTTAATTATCAAAAAACCTCGCCATATATAGGCCCAAAAATTTAACCACATTAATAATTTTTTTTCATTGTTGAGTGCATTAAGAAACTCTTGTCAGTTTATTTGGGTCGTGAGCGGGGTAGCCAAACACAAAGACCTGCTACTTTCATGAAATAGCAGTACGACATTTCTTGAAAGTGGCCCCTGAAGCCGTGAGTACTTCCACCGGAAGAGGTCTTTCTAAGGATATAAGCGTCTTTTCCGCACTTGGACCTTGACATTTAACCTATTTTTTGTTTCCGGTTCTAGGATTCACTTTGCTTAGATTGAAATTAGTTGAAATAAGTTATTTAAGTTCATACAGCTGTCTCAATAGACATCACTGAGAGCTTAGTAACTTCCGGTTAAGGGGCGTCACCTAGCGGATTTGATGCTACGCCTAACACTGTAAAGATACACACTTTGCTTTCCTCTGTTATGATTATGACCAAAAAAACTTTTGCAAAAATATGTTTTGGCAATGCTGGTTTAAATCTGGGCGTCAGTAGGTTCTTCAAATTGAATTTGACTATAACTTGAGAGAGTGTACTTAAATGTAGTCAAAGACCACTTATTTGGGTAAACGCAGAATGCAGAGAATAACCATTCAGCCTAACAATATAGGGTCCGCGGTCGTGGCTGAAAGGTTATCGAGTGTGTTTCTAATCCTACTTCGTTTTACCGTTCACCAGATCGAGTCCACCTGTCGACCATCAGTTATGAGAGTCATATACAATGTGGCTCTGGCAATCGCCGGGGGTGGCTTTTACGGGGTTTCCTCCCGCATTTCAACCGTAAGCAGACAAGGAACAGTTTGAAGTGGACAATCCATCGTCATGTAAGTGACATACCCTTGAGTACGACGCCAAACCTCAATTAAACAAACCAACGCAATATTTGTCTGAGAGACCCATCGATAGATTTTCACTAGTGGTGAAATGTAAAAATACAAATGTTTTGAACGGTCTCGTAAACAAACACCCCCGCGCTTTCTGGAGTCGCATCGTGTTACTTACGCATCTATCTGAATGTCGACAATCGGACTCTAACCTTTGGATGGTAGATCGCAGCCGGATTAGAAGGCACGACCGCGAGCCAAATCAATAAGGCGATATGGTCTGCCATGTCTGAACATCCCTCGGCCATTTCCGTACCGTAAATAATCTCGATGATAGGGTCATTTTGAATTCAATCGCAGGAGGTAACTCCCATGGATTACCTTTCAACATATGAGTTACCCGCGTATTTATTGTTGACGTCTAAAGGCTATTCTTGTGTTGATATGGTGACGTCATTGGAGATACATCGTTGTCAAAATACTTATAGCGAACTAAATTTTAATTATTTGCAACAATATATAATTTCCCGGATAAACTTCAAAGTTAGTATGTAACTTCCTCCTGTTACGACGGATGGTATTACATTTGACCAAATTCCGTTAAACGAGATGGCCATTATAACATAATTTTAGTGTATTCATGTCTGCAGTGTTGTTAATACGATGAATAGAGAACAAATTCACGGATTACCTCCAAACTTGGCATGTAGCTTCCTCTGGTTTAGACATGAGATGAGATTACATTTCACGAAATTCCGTAACACAGAATGGCTTTAATTACATAATTTTAGAATATTCTTGCCTGTATGTGTTGTGAACATGATTTATAGATAATAAATTTACGGATTAACTTTAAACTTCGAAGATAGCCTTTTATACATTGGATCGAACTGCAGTTTACCAAATTCCGTTAAACAAGATGGCCGCCATTGCATTAATTTTCAATAGACTTTACTGTATATGTTGTGCACACTAGAGCTCTGTTTTTTATCCACGGATTAACTTGAAACCTTGAATCTTATTAAGATAACAGATGGGATTGTATTCTTCACATTCCGTAAAAAAAAATGACCGCAAATGCATCATTTTACAATATTCATGCCTTTGTGTTCTGAACATGATAATTTTTAGATGAAATTGAAACCTGGAAATTAGCTTCCGACTATTAAAACATAGGATGGCATTTCATGAAATTGCGCAAAGCAATATGGTCTCCATTGCAATTTTTTTTAATATTCACACCTACATGATAATTTTGAGAACAAATTCACTGAATAACCTGAAACTTTTCAGTAGCTTTCCCATTAGGGCCTTAATGCCCTCCCATTAAGGCAAAAATGGGATTTCATTTCTCCAAATTTTGCAAAACAAAACAGCAACCATTGCATAAATTTGATATTTCAATTTTTGAAAATAATTTCCTCCGGGTAAAAAATCGATGGGATTGCATTTCAAACTTTTTTTTTATTTTTTATTTTTTTTTATTTATATATTGTCTTTAATGCCATGGGAGCTGTAAGCACTTTGAGCATGTCAAACTTTGCCTTTTCTGTTAATACCATAGATGTGGTTGTATTTCACTAGGCTTCACAACAAATATGGCCGACATTGCCTAACGCACCAAAGTGGCAATAAACAGCATAACTTTAAAGCAAAAAATAGCTTTAAACAAAAGTAGGAAGCGGTGTTTCGGCTGGGATTGTGAACAAAACAAGCCTCGAGTAATGGACCTGCTAGCTGCCCGGCTTGTTTCTATAAAATTACACACCACAGAAAAAACACTCAAGGACACATGTTAAATTCCAAACACCATTCATTTTGTGTAATCATTATGTATATTGGTTTCAATCAAATAAACATAAATAGAACAAATTGTCCATTGCCAAGTGTTGATCTGCTACTCAAGGTAGAGGGATTCCCCCTGTGACGTTAGGGGCACTGTCATATATAATTTAGACATTGAAAGCAGTCCCGCTTCAGTCCGTACCTATATGACCCATCTGATACGGATAAATATACGACGCCTCTGGGTCCCTTATTGCTAGCAAACGCCAAGCATAGCGACATAACGGTTTAATAAATGGGACGTCAATATAACAAAACGTAAACTTTACTTGTAAAATATAATGGTGGTATAGAAAAATGGAGGGGGACGACAACTGAATTTCGGATAGCATCCCATACAACATTGTACTTGTTTGTTTGTTTGTTTATTAAAATGGATGTCGGTGTGTCTTTTATGAGGGATGGAATAAATATATTTACTAAATAACTGTGTATTTAAACCTTAATATACAACATTTCCAAGCAATTTATCCCATTTAAATATAGCCGGCGGGCGGATATAATCAAGTAAGCTTTTACAAAGAGAGAGAAGCGGTCATACCTGAGGGAAAAGGATGCTAATAAAACTTCTGGAATTCAGAGATACCGCCATTAAACCATGTAACGTGTTCTGATGAAATGCATTTAATAATCAACAGCACTCGCTACACATGGTGCCACAAAGGCTCTTTAAGGTTTACAGATCTCCACGCCGATGTAAACCGAACTCCGTAAAGATAGTCGCCTATCAGCTTTTTCAAGTAAGTTTATTAAGGCTGTTTATTTTATATTATATAAGTTGTTGGGTTATTCATACATTCATGTCTAACTCGTGTGCCTCGTTTTCAGGACTATCGCAGTCTCGCAGCCAGGACCGATGAAATTTCAGCTAATATCGAAATATTCTTTCAATGTTAGGTTTCTTATCGGCTCCTTCCGAACTTAACAATTACAAAAACCGATAGAGTTAGGCTATCTAATAGCTGCGTGGCCACCAGGATTCGAACCCGGCACATTTGGGTTATACAGGCCCAACACTCTACCGACTGAGCTACAGAGGTTCACGTCAGAGCCCCGAATTCTAACCCAATGAAGACGGCGATTTTCTCTAGGTAAAACACTGACATAGGGACGCTACATTTGCATTTTTTGACCTACATATTGCTCACAAATGGTTGTTGCTTATATAAATCTGGAAGCCTGGTTCTATAGCGTATATATATTTTGTATAAACGAAAATAGAAAAAATTTGCTTGCCTCCAGCTGGATTCGAGCCAGGAACCAAAGGGTGACAGGCCCATATATATCTTCTCTTGTCGCCGACAAGTTAACAGGTGTACCCTGGAGCAGTGTAATTTAATCCTACATTTCTTTAACGAGGATAACCCACAACTACGTGCCCAGAACAGGATATTTTCAACATTAAAGATACCAGGAAATATGACAAAGGAATATATTACATAATTCTAAAAGCGATCCCACTGACACAGAGATGTACATTTTTAAAAAATCGAATAATCATATTATGTTGTAGATAACTCCCAGGGACAAGTTTCTTTATAAATCTTAATCTCGAGTTGTGATAGGGGTTACCTACAGATATCTCGAGGTTATTATTACGTCATAATAATTATTATTACATAATAATATACATAAGTTTAAGCGCCCACTTAATTAGTAATATTATTAAATGGCCACAAAGGCCATAAATTGACAGTACAATGCAATATTATCCTTTTTTTTTATTTATTTTATTTTTTAAACTTAAATTGTGGTGTCGAACTGTCTTTGTATTTACAAAATTGATGCACTGTTTTTGATTGTTGAATTTGAAACGTCATGTGTTTAGAGATCCAATTTCGGAGATCCCAGATGAGTTGTTAGAAAAAAAATAGACTGCAACATATGTAACAACACAGGCCCTGTTAACAGGGCCATATAATGCATCTTTGTGCCCCTATGTATATGTGAGTCGAAGTATAACAAAAATAATAAACCAGAAAATGAATGAAACTAAATTAACGGTGAAATGGAAAAGAATATTTATATTTCTATGCTTCCGCTTTTTTAAATTAGAAATCACTTATATAAGGACGGATTTTCCAGTTCAGACTGTCCCTTGCCTAAATACGGTGAGAAAAAACACTACTGATAGATATACCTGATGATCGACACGCAGACTCGAACTCGTGAACGGTACATCGAAGTAGGATTAGTGTTTTGTCAGTCTAACAGCTAAGCCACAGCCGCGAGCAAGCATATGGCACATTTAGAAATTAAGTGCATGGTTGTCTTGTTTTTATGTACGAAAAACATGCCAGCATAATACTCCCTGCAAACGATTCACAAAGTTTACATTTTTAGCGCAACAGCTGTTCCCGTGCGTATTTTTACGGCCAAGTATTATTTAATGTCAGATCACATTTTCCGGATGTTTTTCTCTCACTCTTACTCATTTCCAACTTTAACATTTTTGTCTTTTCTGCCTAAAGCATATCGATTTTATTCAAATATTTTCAAACAGGTTTTTTTTTCTTTAAATTATCCTGTGATGTAGATATTTGTGACAAATGTAAATATCGCTGCAGTTTTGGTCTATTACTTTGAGCAATTAGCTTGTTTTTTTTTTATTCGAACAGAACCTTGCAATTTTTAATCCTTTATTTATATTGCACATGCAATTCAACGCACCATTAATAACTTAACAGCAAACGCTTTCGTGCATAGACTCATTAGGAAGAGATTGAAAAGGGACTAATTTCACAGAGTAATTGAAGTACAATGAAGGGAAATTAAGGTACTCTTATGTGCTTTTTTAAAATAAACTTTTATATCCATATGAGCTTCTTCGGTATTTGCGCGTCGAATGTTAGTTAATACGACATACTTAGATGCAGTTTTGTTATAGAACGGAAATTATCAGAGGTTGGAGAGTGATCAAAAGGGGAGATAAATATGTTACTCATATAACCGAAATCTCCGCCTATGTCATTGACAACTAACAATATAATTTAACACGGCTGGTTAGTGGTCAAAAGGGGAGATAAATATGTACTCTTTTAACCGAAGTTGTCACCTATACCATTGACTAATAATAGGATGGTATGAATAGGCAATTGAATATAATGGTTAATTAATAACATTGGTGGCACCAGAAGTATATTAACTAAAAATATGTAACTGCCGAATAGTAATGTTCACGGCATTGTAGACCAGCAAGAAACGATGACGTCACCTTTCAGACATGTGTCTTTGTAATTTAGTTGTGGGGAACTCTGGGTAAATTCGTCCCTGACCATCCACTGTGTATTGCAATTGTTTTCGTATGGACGACAGGCTTAATATTTGTCCATTTAGCTGAAATAACACTTTCTGTTCTCCGAAGCATTCTGGCTGTGTTCATATTTCGGTTTCCCAGTAGAACCATATTGTGAGATTTTCCGTGATATTGGGGGATGCTTCATTATGCAAAGGCCTTATAATTAAAAATATCACCAACATTGTATTTATAAGGACTATGTAATGCTCTATGGTAAACCAACTTGTATTGTTGATTCTTTCTTTACATAAACAAAAAAACACGTAAATTTAACTATCTTCAATGTCTAACGTTTTACCGGCAATATAATTGTTTACGCTAATTAATCTTGAAAACCTTTGTTTCATTTCAAATGTAAAGCGGAGAACGGCGGATCGATGGGGGGATTTTTTTTTAAATTACAATAGAATCGATTTTATTGATTTCATAGCCATTAGTAGATCCATGATCAATAGTAGATTCACAGCCATTAGATACGCCCTCTGGTTAAGGGCAGTGTGTTTGAAGAGTAGCAATTTGCTATTTAATAAGCACCAGATGAAAATTCAATTTCCAGAATTATGTAAATGCTTCACATCTCAGTTGTGCCAGTGTCTATTATAATTGGAATACATCGCCGCCATATAGGTGAAATTCTCTTTAGCACTGTGTTAAACACCAACCAATCAATCAAGGAGATCCAGTTACCTGCCATTGCAGTCTTTACTGCATTGACGACACAACTGATTGCCTTTCTGTTGGAGTTTGTCATTTTATTTACCGGTTTAGGACTTTTCTGACAGGAGTGTTATTTAGAAATCTTAGCCTATTTGGTTCGACTTAGAGTTCCTTTCTATGATCTAATAGTGCTTATCGCCTACCGCTAGTTTTATCCAAACTTTCTTTCCGTTTTGGTATCGAACCTTCAACAAAATGGCGCTTTGATACTTTTTTAAATCGAGCAATACACTAGTCACCCTTCACAGGAAATGAATAATTAAGGATACTAAGTGGTAGAAACATGTGGATTTACCTGTCTCTTTGTCCTTAAACAATTCTTGAAGGGATTCTATGAGGGAGTATGCCGATACGTTTCCCGTATTGTAATGATTTTCTTCTTGGATTATTCTACCGTCCAGAACAAACCTTTACTATGTTCTCTTTGCGTTGGGTTTCATATTCCTTAAACCTTTCAATATATCTGTGAGAGAGATGAGTTCCCTCGCACACTGACCGAGACGCTGTCATGAGTAAATTAACCTTAAGTATTGGGTAATCACATGGGTAACTAAACAGGACAAGCTGTTGTATAAAAGGAAGTCTCATTGTGAGTTCCATACCGGTACCAGCATGTCAGCCATGCTGGTCAGATTATGTATACCGCGTCCGATACATTTTTCTGTGTGACTGTCTGTTACGTGTACTGAGGACATGATGGTAATTGTCATTCAGCGTCAGTCAGTATTTGCCATAACGTGGGACTTGTGGAGATACTCGTAAGTAAAATTATTCCCATAACAAATAAATGTCGGTATGTTTGTTTTATCCACGTGATCAAATCTTTTGATTGTGTACACAGTGGGCAAATCTGATTGGTTTGTTTTACTAACGCGATCAAAATATTTGATGAGGTTAACTGCTGGGCAAAGCTGATTGGTTTGTTTTATCCCCGTGATCAAAGCCTTTGATTATGTACACTATTGGGCAATGCTGATCTGTTTGCTTTATCCACGTGATCAAAACATGTGATTATGTACACTATTGGGTAGTGCTGATTGGTTTGTTTTACCCACGTGATGAAAACATTTTTATTATGTACACTATTGGGCAATCCTGATTGGTTTGTTTTATACACGGCATCAAAACATTTTATTATGTACACTGTTGGGCACTGCTGATTGGTTTGTTTTACCCACGTGATCAAAACATTTGATGATGTACACTATTCGGTAGTGCTGATTGGTTTGTTTTACCCACGTGATGAAAACATTTTATTATGTACACTATTGGGCAGTGCTGATTGGTTTGTTTTACCTACATGATGAAAAGATTTGATAAGGTACACTGTTGGGTAGTGCTGATTGGTTTGTTTTACCCACGTGATGAAAATATTTTATTATGTACACTATTGGGCAGTGCTGACTGGTTTGTTTTACCCTAGTGATCAAAACATTTGATTATGTACACTATTGGGCAATGCTGATAGGTTTTGTTTTACCCACGTGATCAAAACATTTGATTAGGTACAGTGTTGGGCACTGCTGATTGGTTTGTTTTACCCACGTGATCAAAACATCTGATTGGGTACACTGTTTGGCAATCCTGATTGGTTTGTTTTATACACAGTATCAAAACTTTTCATTAGGTACACTGTTGAGGAATGCTAGCCTGGTTTGTTTTACCCACGTGATCAAAACATTTGATTAGGTACACTGTTGGGCAATCCTGATTGGTTTGTTTTATACACAGTATCAAAACTTTTCATTAGGTACACTGTTGAGGAATGCTAGCCTGGTTTGTTTTACCCACGTGATCAAAACATTTGATTAGGTACACTGTTGGGCAATCCTGATTGGTTTGTTTTATACACAGTATCAAAACTTTTCATTAGGTACACTGTTGAGGAATGCTAGCCTGG
>JARFOD010145450.1:0-12828 GCA_031763545.1 Mopalia muscosa | reverse complement strand
GAGATCGATAAACAGCACGAAATAGAAAACCTAGGGCTGTGTTGGTCGGCTCCGGCTCTCCAGCCAATCAAAAGCACCATTGGTCTAGGGTCTTGTTAAGCTCTATGTCTGAGCACAAGTTGTTGAAATGGTTGAATGAAAGACTTCATTTGTGAATCAGGCCTTATTTTTTCACGCGAACGGTCGTTCAGGTTACGTGGAGGTTACGCAAAAGAAAATTCACACGAACGGTCACCGTTCACGCAAAATAAGTCAGGGTGCTCACCAGGCTTAAAACATACCTTAACATACACAATAACTTATTAAATGAAGCCACACCCACCCTGTGGAACTGTGTAGAATTGGTTAATTGACTGAGGCAGTGGCGCTACAACCAAATTATGATTGACATAGGATG
Organism: Mopalia muscosa; assembly: GCA_031763545.1. Taxonomy (NCBI): domain Eukaryota; kingdom Metazoa; phylum Mollusca; class Polyplacophora; order Chitonida; family Mopaliidae; genus Mopalia; species Mopalia muscosa. Next base: position 12,431 of record JARFOD010145450.1, on the reverse strand, counting down.
CCTTGTCTGTCATGAATTAAAGAATGACAATGTCACGTGATGGGCGGGGTATCACTGTTTCTCACGGTTATCAAACCAAGACGTTCCTTTGAAGTCAACATTCTATAAATTTTAAGCTATTCCACATCTGTTCAAACTAAGAAAATTTTATCCAAAAATTAACTAAAATACTGTACAAAATGCAATGGGAGAGAGCAAGGGATTGATGTAGATATTTTTAGAACCAGAAGTGATACCCCAATGCACAGTTTCTTTACTTCATGTATCGCAGTTACATTTATATTGTTGCATAAACCATTAAATAAACCTATATACAGCCACTATGGCCCACTATATAACAAAGTATAAATCGGCAGTGCTGCTATTGTGGGGATTCCCTCACATACAAAATACAGCACAACTAGAAAACCAGTCTCCATCAAGGCTTCAGATCATAAAAGATCCACTAATACATCAGCAGGGGTGGAAATAACTATACATTTGCAGAACATTTCCAGTAAAAATTGGGATTGTCCTGTCAAAATCCTCAGAATTTATCACAGTGTTTTACGGCCTGAAGGACAAAATAAGAAAAATGAATAACAAAATATTTTGAACATTTCAACCCGTTATCAGTGTATCGCGATATCTTTGCAGACGATGAATATTAAATAGCCCTGTATCGAGATACCACATAATTGTGTATTCAGGCCTCTCAATTCCTGCTTTTAAGCTTTACCTGACTTTGGCCATGGCTATGTAATGTCTATCCACACATATTTCAGACCCGTGACTTAATTAGAAAATCTGTCAAACCGTAAAATGATTTTTTTTCTCAAATTCCGTAAACATTTCGAGGTGAGCCGGTCAGGTGACTAAGTGCTCACACAAAAGCTTGCGGAAATTAAGCATTCACGTGACACTGCGCATGCACTATGAAGGTGGCCCAGAAATAGTGCAGTTGTCTTTGATAATTTAAATCATCATTTAAAAGAAGGAATGAATCACAGCGGCTCACTATAAAAGCTTTTTGGGGGCAACAGCTCTGTCTTACGGGACAGACATTCTCTAGAAAAACATCAACAATATGGAAACCCAGCGGTATACATTACACGCCTCAATCATAAACATGTACTATTTGTAGGTCACTCGCGAAGTACATGGTGTAGTTTGTCATTTGACTGGCTAACCTCGAACTATTTACAGAAAATAAGTAATTTTACGTTTTAACAGAGTTTTTAATAAAGTTACGGGACTGAATATGTGTGGATAGACTTTATAAGCTTATAGCTGTGTAAAAAATCGGGTAACGTTTAAAATTGGGATTGTATTTATTTTTTTTAATTTGGCTTTTTGTTGAAACTGGCTGTTTCATACCGTCCATTGCATATACTCTTCAATGGGTGACCAAATATAAAATTGCATAGTGAGCCTGTGGCCTACAGAAAAACAAGACCCAGCAATATTTAGATCTAGATCTATCACATTTTATTTATCACTTACCCATTCTAATATAAACATGGCATTGAGCCACATTTGATCCGTACATGAAATCATCTTCAATAGAAGACGTTTTACTGTGTGTCGGTCCAGCTTGCGGATTCGTTTTCGTCGCCATTTTTAAGTAGTTGTTTTAGATTCTGAAACAACAACAACTTTCACATAGAAATGTAAACATATCCATATTATTTTACATCTAGATACAATTTTAGTGACATAACATGTTTAAAAGCTTCAGTACGAAATAAAAATCAAGAAAATGTAAGAAAAACTTTAAAAAAAGGCCATGTATATGGTCAAAACTCACAAGAAAAGAAACTGAAACGTGAAAACAGATTTATCTCGAGCAACGTCAAGAAGGATCACGTGATTGCAATTCTAAAAATAGTGATATATACAAACGGGGAATCCCCTTTCTGTGACATTTGCCCAGGCGGAAACTCCGATGACCTGTATATAAAAAACTCCTTTGGAGCAACTTTTTGTTCTGGATTTTTTTTTTCAATTACAAAGAAAAATGAATAGCAGTATTATCATATTTTGAATCTCCAAAATGTCTTCCTCTACCGTGAATTAACATATTTTTTAGCAATTTGGATTTTTTTATTTTGTTTTTTTTCCACGTTGCTTACTTTTTGGGATTTGCACGTGCGTGACTGTTTGGAAAATATGGAGGATTTATTTATCTGTTAGGAAAGTATTTCGTGTGTGGCATTTAGTTTTTAGTGGATCTATGCATGATTCCTTTTAGAAAACCGCAAGTTTTTCCCTCCAAGCTAAATAAAGAACAAGAAAAGGTAGGCTACTTCTTTCTCTTGGAAAAAGTTTTACTCATTTAAAAAAAAAATAACATGACTGTGGTAAATTTAAAATTGAGGTAAAATGTGTAAAGTTATCGATAGGGTTTATTTGAAACGTTATAGATGGTAAGCAAATAAACATTCAGGGCCTAGAAATTACTTTAACTTACTCAACAATGTGAATGAGGAAAGGAGGACACTGAATAAAGATGGCCCGATGAGTAGGACTAATTAATTCCTCTGTCTTAGAGACGAAAAAATAGCTCTATATTCACTGTGCTACATGTAGGTAGAAGAGCACTATTGGCATAAATTGTACGTGGGAAAAAAATGAATGAAAAAAATCAATGAAAAAAATACATTTGTTCCTATCAAGCGACAGAGAAAACTTTAGTCTAGACTTTAATGTTCGATTTCCTCAGAGTAAGTCAAATTTATTTTACACCAGGCTGCGAGTATAATGATACAATATTTGTAAGCATGTGCAATACATTTTAGAGGACTGATTTTAAGGTTCTGCCAGAAATTAAAAGACAGGGGCCAGCTGCTCAAAACACTATTAAATTTAATCCTCTATTAGATGACGTCAGACCATGTTGTAGCTTGTAGGACCAAGTCTAACCCGGTACTAGCGATTTAATCTGGCGTTAGCCACTAATACTCGTTGGAGCAACTGGCCCCAGGCCTGACAATTAATACTTATATAAATTTGTGAAAAGCCTGAGGGACGTGTGACCCATGGCATTGACTTAAGGACTCTACCACAGCGGTAACATTTTGCCTTTTTTTTTGTTTTTTTTGACTTTCTGAAATGTTCTTTTCATTATCTTGATAATGGAAAAAGTTTTACAAAGAAATCAAATATTTTGGCATGTTTTTTTTATAGAATCAAATTGTAAAAGGCATGCCTCAAAGAATAAGTGTATCAAAGTCGGAAGGGATTAACATGATTATCTCCCCTCAACTGATTACCCGCTGACTATAACCACAAACTAATTAGCGAAAGGCCAACAGATCAACTGCATGACTGCGGATGTGTATTTGAACTGAGCAGTAGACGTGGAGAAAAAATATTTGTGGATGTTAGAACACACATTTATACACACTAGTGCTACTCATGCTCCCAGTACGACTCCTACTGATAGTCATTAACAAAGGTGTGAACAAAATCTATGATGTCTACGTCACTCAATTTCAGAGTTAAAACTGCCATTTAAAGACCTTTTTTTTTAAAATTATGTATTAAAAAAATGAATGCAATAGATAAAGATCTATTTCGCCTTTCCTTCAATTAAAAAAAAACATGTTGTTTATTAAATTTATTGAGAGTGATTGTAAAACAATCTGGAGTTTAATCATTTACACACGTTTAGGCTGTTTTTTATCAGCTTTCATTTTTCCTAATTTTTATTCGTTTATTTCTCGAAAACTATTTGTCTTTGAAATTTTGCACACACAATTTTAAAGCCATTACCTAAAAAAAAGTCCTGCAATTTTTTAATATTGATTTTGTTTTAAAGATATTTAGTAAATACTTTTTTAAAGGCCGATTTATATTTTTTACATATATTGTTATCGATTGTACAAAAACTAACTTGAATTTAGAAAAAGCCAGTCCCTGTGTGACGTGTTTTTAGTTTAAATACTTGTCTACAAAGACATGCAAGTTTGGAAAAAAAATCTGCTCTCTAAATATATATGATGTTAATATAATCATTGTTTGGAAATACCTGCTAAAGCCACAAAAAGATAAGAGTTGCATTTTTATTCCTGACTAGCGATAGAGTCCTTAATGGTTAGCGAATGTGCTTACTAATCTTGATAGGATATACCGTTCATGGGATGGTGTCCATCTGTTGACCACCCAGTACATAACGATAAGTCAATCATATGATGTGGCTTTAGCAATCACAGGGGGTGGTTTTAATTTCTAAGATTTTCTCCCATTTTTCCCACTGTTATTAGGCATGGAGCAGTATGAAGTGGACAATTTGTCTTCATATAAGTGAAATACCATTGAGTATGATGTTAAACCCCAATCAGAAAAGTATGGACATGCACACGCACCTAAAATTTAATTATACTGTGACACAAGCAAAGCACAATTCATTCATTTCAGTTCATCAATTAAATTGTATTGTAGAAACACAGAATGGAAATTGTGAACTGGTTTTGTTTATCACCGGAGGTCATCGCCTCCAACCATGGTGGCTGGGGGATGATGAAACAGCATTTGTGTTTCAGCCTGAGACGAGGTTCATTACTTATTAAAGATTAAAGATGTGTACGGTAAGCAACTTGTTAAACTTTTTCAGTATTTAATATGAGGAAAAATATATGATCAAATAAATTTGGTAAATTTTCTTTTTATTTAGATGTGAATCTTTCAGACCGGTTTATAAAATGGTCCCTATAGTTCTCAGTGTCTTCACTAGAACACCAACAGTGACGGCCCCACATGGTGTAAGCGTATGTGCGAAAATTCTACAAGAGTACTGGAAAACAGGCTTTAATACATCTGTATTATTTAATAAGTTACAGTGTCAGGTTAATTTTTGAAATGAGGGGAGACTACTAAAGGGAGAAAGAGCATACTGTGCACAGAGTAGCTCCCCTTCTACACAATTCTGCTTGTAGATACATACAGTCACCGTGGGAGCGTCATTAGGTCCCTTATTGGCTGATGTCATCGATGACAGAAGCCAAGAAACAAGTTTTATATCCATATATATCTGATGGTACTATTCCTTTTTATGTTCGTTTAGTAGATGACATGCGGGCAGTTGGAGGGAGCTTCAGGTTGTCCTGGTGCTCTCAGAGCTAAAGGGGAACAGGAAGCCGATCTGTTTTGTGGCGTTTGTATTGCTTCCTTTTGTTGTCATTCTGTATTCGTCCTGTCCTGTCTTTGTTTGTTGCCAGTGGTGTCGAGGGTGGTTTACCTTCACCCATCGGGCTGGCACGTCGTCTGTGTTATCTCTCGTCGTATAAGTAGATGACACATTGTTGTTATTGAAACCCTCTGATATTAAGAGTCTTAATTCATTTGGCAATCAACTTAAAATTATGTCAGTAGAATTCAGTGATACTGACTGATTTTTTTTATTTAAAAATGACAACAGAAGGCATTGTCATATTTAGGAAAGCTATACTCACATAGGACAATTTGCCCATTTTTCTAGTTTTCAGGCATGGAAAAACAAATTGCTTGGCTTAAATCTTAACTAAATTGTGCTAAAAGTTTATGTAGTAGTACTAAATTGTTCAAAGAGGAGATAAGTTTAATAAGAAAGTTCTTAGCATGAAATCAATATCCTAAACATATTGCTTCTTACCTGATATCTGCCTTTACAGATAAGAAAACAGCTACTCCTAATAATGTTAGCGACGATGCCATCCCAAAAGTTTTTCTCAGAATACCATACACTAGTAAATATGGGGAAAATATTATTAAAAGAACAGTTTGAAAACTAAAACATCTAATCTCTAACCCATGTGAATTTTTCTTAATTAATAATATTGTAAAGACATTATATTTTATAAATGTCAAAGTTGCCATAACCCACTTACTATCTTAAAAGCATGGTAGTATACCAGTTTACATGTCCTGGTTGTAAAGATCAATATATAGGAAAAACTACAAGGTGCCTTACACAAAGGATATATGAGAATTGCTCTTATGAGACCAGTGAGATTTACAACCATATGTGTAGTTGTGAAAACTTTCAGTATTTATGTAATTTATTAATGTTACTTACAGCAGCTGACCACAGTCACAGTCCTAATAAATGTCCCCCTGTGAAACAAAATAAATTATATCTGACAGTATGTTAATAATTGATAATGCAAACCACTGGGCTCTATTGCTGCTTAAAGAAGCACTAGCTATAAAAATAAGACGCCCCAGTATAAATCAAGGGATTAAAGAGAGTAAAGAATTAAACAGTTATTTTAGTCATAACTACCAGACAGTTATTGTTACAATTGTTACTTTATCAAGGTTTTATTACATATTCCAATTATTCCTGAGTGAAACATGTACATGTAAATTATAATCGTTAGTACTTTGGTATTTCATTTTTATCAGCATTTCCATTTGATATAATGATATCATTGATAATCACTCTTTGATGAGAAAGGGATGTTTTTATTAGTCTTACCTATAGTAAATCGACCACCATGTGTCACATTTTCAGACGGGAGCGATTTAAAAATTACTTTGTCTTCCGGCTAATGTTTGTCTGTTGACCAAACTGTCGAAACTTGTCTGATAATTTGGTAATTTAATGGCTTTTGCCCAAGGTACAAGGCCATTGGTCAACAGCTTGTGTCTTAAATGGGAAAACAATGGTCCTTATTTGATTATCTGATCATAATGGATGTTATATTCAATATAGGTATGGTAAAATTTTAATAAAAAAAGATTTATGTCTGATGGAAGAAATTGAAATAATACTGGCCAAGGAGTCTGCGAAGGGATTGAGATATTGGGGGTAGTGAAGTGGCTATTTCATTTGTCAATCAAATGTCATTGATTTGTCCTACATCTGATAAAAACAAATGTTTAACTTATTAAATATGAAGCTATTTCCCATATAAACAAGCTAAGTTGGAAGGAAAACGTTAGATCAACGTTAGATCAATGTTAGATCAACGTTAGATCAACGTTAGATCAATGTTAGATCAATTATGAATCATCAAAAAGTATTTCAGAGTCTTTTCATTATTTTGGGATAACATTTTCTTAGTTTGAACAGACCCTCAACCTTTCAATTGAGTCATTTAATTGATTACTCTTTATAAACTGTTACTTTCCCTGCCAAAAAATGAGTTGTGTTAATAATTGAGTTGAGAGGCAAATATTTTTTTTTCACTGTTCGTCCTTGGTTAGTGGCCAGTGCTTTGTGAAATGAGCCCCAGTGCACAAGACAAACGCATAAATGCTGACAATTGTATTGTATTAAGTGTCCATTTCATTATAATATTCAGATTTATCATGAATGATCGAACATGCACATTTAATTTATGTGCCGTTAAAAAGTGAACAGTGGAGATGGAGTCACATTTGAGCATTTAAAAAGTAACTTGCTTTCTGAAGTAACTGCTTGTGACTCCATGATTTGTAAAAGCGTTATTAATTGAGTTACTTTTTGGAAGAAGTGCCTGCGCCCACTCCTTAGTACTGCATAACGTACATTCCTTCTTTGTATGTAAGCCACGGCCGTGGCTTAGAGGTAGCTCTCGAAACTGCTAACTTCCAAAACTGAACCTGCTTCGATTTACCGTTCACTGGAACGAGTCCGTCTGTGGACCATCCGGTATATGAGCGAGTCACATGCTGTGGCTCCGGCAATCGCTGGGGTGGTTTTACGAGGTTTCCTCCTGGTTTTCCACGGTAATAAGGTTTTGTACAGTGTCAAGTGGACAATCCGTCTTCATATAAGTGAAATACCCTTGAGTATGACGTTAAACACCAATCAAACAAACAAATAATCTTTGTATGGAAAAAAATATTACTACATAAATAGAAGAGTGGTATTGGAACAATAAGGCATTTATGTCGAAACTAGTAAATTAGTACTTAATAACTTACAACTTTTCCCTTTCATGTAATAGCAAATGATAACTGAGCTGTTTTGGAAACTCAGCCTTTCAACAAAGTAAATACCATAATGTGTCTATTTTTATTATGACGAGAAAAAAATTATTCGCTTATTTATTGATGGAATGTTATCAACAAATAACTATTATACAGTAACCGTCTTACAGCTAACAGCTGAGAAGCATCCATCAGTTAAATAATTGGTTATTGATCTTGTCAAGAGAGTTGATTTTAAACTTGTTCAACTTTTTTTTTCAGTCCGTCCCCAAATTAATCCTTGATCAATTCTTGGGAGAATTCTGTAAATTAAAAACATCAATGATCATTGTATGGAAAAGGAGGATAAAAAGATTTGAAATAAATAAAAAATATATGGAAAAACTGAACAGTCGCCTTAACAAAAACTCAACTGAAAACCTGAAAGTGTTATCAATTACTCTCTATATGGCGAAGAAAACCAAGATTACAGAAACCTTCTTCTGATTGTAAGATGTCAATCATTGCTTAAATTGGCTATTGATCTTGTCAACGAGTTGATTAAAAACTTCATCGACTCTTCCAGTCTTTCTTTGAAGGAATCTTGATCAATGTCAGGACTTGAAAGGGTCATCTAGCGATTTGAGAGATCCTACAAATAAACAATGCCACAAGGTTTTTGTTCAGTTAGTTCTTTGTTCAACCATGTTTTCCATCCAACCTTGTTATTTTTCCATAGATTCTGAATAAATATCATTTAAGATGTGTTACTGTCCATTCTTTTTAAGTTTTTGTGATAACTTCAAAACTTTGATGGGATTTGTGCATTTTGAGAAAAAACTTGATGAAATCTGCCAAAAGACATTTGTTGTGGTGTTTTCAATTTTTACTTTTAACTTTTTTTCAGAACATGATACTTGTTCAGGGAAAGAAAGAAGTCAAGATCTTGACAACCAAAAACTGAATTTTGTTTTTTCAAATTAAGTTTGAGTTTTTAAAAATAATTTAAGTCATTTGGAAAAATGACTCTCATTGACAGTGCATCACACAACAATCCCAGAATAGCTTTGTTTTATGACATAACAGAATCACACCAAATTTAGCGACTAACTGCAGGCAGTGTTTGTTGTTTTTAAATATCTTCTGAAATAACACAATATTGATTTTTACAACAAAAACTTTTTAAAAACATGTTCTTTCATTTCACTGATAAGAATTCAACTTCAGCTTATTGCCAAGCAACAAATTCAGTATTTTGCTCTAAAATTCCACAAAAGTGGATATTGCTCTTGTCAAAAAGGGGATAAAAAGGTAATTAAATTGAGATTTCCATACAAAAATATTCTGTGAAAGAATGATAAAAATCTTCAAACAATTTGGGTCACCCTTTTAGATTTTGGAAATACCTGACTCATTAACAATGAAAAATGTTTTTTATTCATCTAAGATATGTTTTGCATCAAAATCTATTTCAGACAAATATAATTTAGAATGTGTTCAATTACTTTCTCTGTCCCTCGATTTCTCTGAGCTTTAGAAATTTGATTCTATTTAGTCCAGGTTTTTGGGACACTGAAAATAGAAATTGTCAAGATGTTTTGATTCAGCCATATTTTGTAACTACATGTAACCAACAAAAGAGAAAACTTATGAACTAAACCAACATAATATGAAGTTTTAAAAATGTTTTTCCTTTAAGGATTATCTGTTCTGTCCAATCTCATGAAATGAATTATCATTTAAATGTTAGATTTAAAATATTAAATGTCTCCAAGGAAACACAACCCGGCATAACATTTATTATGTAAATTCAAAATGTAGCATTTCATAAACCATATTTTTTTAAAAGATGAATTTTGTTCAAAGAACCTGACAAAAATACTGATCGCATATAGGACCTTATCTTGGTTGCCAATGGTTGCTATGCCAACATCCAGCATACGGTCGTGGGTTTTCTTTGTTTATTTACTATCCAGTTTCCCCCCCCCACAATAATGCTGACCAATGATCTGTTATTGGGATTTAATCCTGTTGACCTAACATTGCATATATAAAAAAAAAACAAAATGAAAAAAAAAAAAAAATTAATGAATAAATACTTTATTCTTTTGAATCTAGAGGGCAGGCAGTAGGGAGTGAGATTTCTGTTGCCCTGAAATAAGAAGCCTCTATATTTGTGATATATTTGTATTGTGTCGTGGGATTGCCCTGTTTGCTGTTGGTGATTTAAAGTGTGATTTCCTTACCCCATTTTTACTAAACTGAACCTACTTCGATGTACTGTTCGACATAGGATCAAGTCTGCGAGGCACATGTTTTGGCTCCGGCAATGGTGGGGGTGGTTTTGACCAGGTTTCCTCTCAGTTTTCCATTGTAAAAAGGGGCAGTGTGAAGTGGACAATCCGTCATCATATAAGGGAAATACCCTTGAGTACGATGTTAAACCCCTATTAAACCAACAAACAAACAGAAAGACCTTCTCTCTTGACTTGTGATTATGTCCCCGCTACGAAGTAGTAGAGCTTTATGTAAGAAAAAAATTGTGGTCTTATATTTTGTGTTCATTAGAAATTGGACATTTTACCCAGCAGTGGTCCTATCCACTAGGACATATTTGCTAAGTTAGCAATTGCTCTGTTATGATTACGGTAGCTGTTGCAAAACTTACCAAATTCATAAGGTGTTGTTACTTAGACTAGCTTACACACTGAGACAGGCTTGGTGCCATGTGCGCTGCTTTTTATAAATTAACTCAGGGCATGAGTCCCTCCTATTTCAACCTTAGTCACATAGAAATGTGGCGATCCAACATTAAAAGTGCAGCATCAGGACTCTCACCTCCCTCAAACAAACACCCTAGCAAGACCACTGGCCACATGTTCCTTCAGAGTGCTGCTTTCATAAAGAATCTATGTAAACTAGGATTTAAACTCCTCTTAGTAAGGTGAAAAAAACATTAAAGATGTTGAAATTTTCAAGGCATTGGCATAGACAAGCTTATTATTTTTACAAAATGTTCCACATGTGATCTTAGGAAAAGCCTCTTTCAATCATCCCTCAAAAAGAAGTGGAAATATCTTCGGCAAGATCAATAACCAACTCCACCAGAAAAACATGATACCCTTTGATGGTTGATTAATCAATAGGGCTAATTAATTCCTTTTCAGCAGGCTAATTGATTTTTCACTGGCATTAAGCAAAAATTGTATGAACAGTTTCTTGTTTATATGGATTGGTCTAAAGGTACTTACAGTGTTTAACAATTTTTTTTTTCTATTTTATTTTTTTTTGATATATGTTCTGTTGACCAATTAATAGATCATTTATTTAACAGTGAAGTTTTTTATATTAAAAAAAATTATTGAGGGAAATATATCCTAAATCTTGGGCATGTGTACAATTCCATTGTAAGTGTTATTCCAATGACAGCTGTAGATTTACCTAAAACAGCAGCTGTTGTCAACTGAAAGCCTTGTTCGCCAAGCTGTCACTACTACATGTAGCATATACAGTTATAAGTCAATGGTAGTTCCTCTTTTAGTCCATAATGATTCATTGATTCTGTAAGTCCATCATGATAGTTCCTCTTTTAGTCCATAATGATTCTTTCATTCTGTAAGTCCATCATGATAGCTCCTCTTTTAGTCCATAATGATTTTTTCATTCTGTAAGTCCATCATGATAGTTCCTCTTTTAGTCCATACTGTTTCTTTCATTCTGTAAGTTCATCATGATAGTTCTTCTTTTAGTCCATATTGAATCCCTCATTCTGTAAGTCAATCATGATAGTTCCATTTTTTGTCCATAATGATTCTTTCATTCTGTAAGTCCAACATGATAGTTCCTCTTTTAGTCCATAATGATTCCTTCATTCTGTTATTCCATCATGATAGTTCCTCTTTCAGTCCATAATAATTCTTTCAATCTGTAAGTCCATCATGATAGTTCCTCTTTTAGTCCATAATGATTTTTTCATTCTGTAAGTCCATCATGATAGTTCCTCTTTTATTCCATACTGTTTCTTTCATTCTGTAAGTCCATCATGATAGTTCTTCTTTTAGTCCATATTGAAGCCCTCATTCTGTAAGTCAATCATGATAGTTCCATTTTTTGTCCATAATGATTCTTTCATTCTGTAAGTCCATCATGATAGTTGATATTTTAGTCCATAATGATTCCTTCATTCTGTAAGTCCATCATGATAGTTCCTCTTTTAGTCCATAATAAGTCCTTCATTCTGTAAGTCCATCATGATACTTCCTCTTTTAGTCCATAATGATTCCTTCATTCTGTAAGTCCATCATCATAGTTCCACTTTTAGTCCATAATAATTCCTTCATTCTGTAAGTCTATCATGATACTTCCTCTTTTAGTCCATAATGATTCCTTCATTCTGTAAGTCAATCATGATAGTTCCTCTTTTAGTCCAAAATGATTCTTTCATTCTGTAAGTCCATCATGATAGTTCCTCTTTTAGTCCATAATGATTCCTTCATTCTGTGAGTCCGTCATGATAGTTCCTGTTTTAGTCCATAATGTTTCCTTCATTCTGTAAGTCCATCATGAAAGTTCCTCTT
>JARFOD010145439.1:0-12828 GCA_031763545.1 Mopalia muscosa | reverse complement strand
TCTCATAAGGTCACGTGACTAGGAACACAAGGAAACATGCTTTATCCTTGATGTATGCTCGCACGAACTGCATGCTTTTTCACGTCGGAGTTGCTGTGTATCATGATGTCTTTGACAACTCATTTACCTCTTAAACCTCTTTATAGTGTGAAGTTTCTTTTTGGACTGAGTATATGTGTAACAGCAGAGCATATGCCACCCAATCGGCCCATCATTATACCAGACAACACTATAGATATAACACAAGAGGTCAGACTGTAACTAAATCAGTTCTCCACTTCACAATGATATGGTAGACGAGTACCAGAGAACAATATAGAAATAACAGCGAGGTCGGTCTCCACCCCAATCAGTGCTCTATTCAACTTTAGTATTGGGGAAGGGTTCCAGAGAACAATATAATATTAATAGGAGAGGTCAGCCGGCACCCTAATCGGTTCACAACTCCACCGTAACATTGTTCAAGCGTAGAACAAAACAATATAGAGAAAACAGAAGAGATCAGCCGGGGCCCTAATTGCTTCACCACCCTAAGAAATGCATTGTTCAAGCGTACGACAGAACAATATAGAGATAACAGAAGAGATCAGCCGGCACCCTAATTGCTTCACCACTCCAACTTAACATTGTTAAATTGTAGGACAGAACAATATTGAGATAACAGATGAGATCAGCCGGCACGATAATTGCTTCACCACTCCAACTTAACATTCTTCAAGCGTACGACAGAACAATATGGAGATAACAGAAGAGATCAGCTGACAGCCTAATTACTTCACCACCCTAACTTAACATTGTTCAAGCTACGACAGAACAATATAGAGATAACAGATTAGGTCAGCCGACAACCTAATTACTTCACCACTCCAACTTAACATTGTTTAAGCGTAAGACAGAAAAATGTGGAAATGTCAGAACGGATCACCCGGCACCCTAATCGCTTCACCGCTCCAACTTAACATTGTTTAAGGTAGAGAGAGAACAATATAAACAAATTAGATCCAATCTGTCCACAACAAGTTTAGTGGCTCGATATGTTTGAGGGTTTTATCGTCAGTACAGTAAAGCCACAAGTATAGAGACGCGATTTGATTTGAGGGCGTTATCGTCAGTAAAGTAAAAACACAAGTATAGTGGCGCGGTCTGATTTAAGGGTGTTATCGCCAGTAAAGTAAAAACACAAGTATAGGAAAATTACTTTAAAAAATATATACACAATAAAACGTGTAAATTAATATGAAAAGGCACTGAATTCACCATGGACCAGAGATGTGCTCTGTCTCAAGAAAATGCGAGTTACTTGCGTGATTCTAGTTTGAGCGGTAGAATCAAGATTTACTGTCTATGTTGAGAAAGTGTTCTGTATTAGCTTCCGATTCTCTATAAAACCCTATATATGTCCCACAAAGGCCCCACGGACAAACCCATGTGGGGCTAAAGTGGGTTGCCCAAATATGTCCCACATAGTAGCCCATGCAGGACCCATTTGTAGAACCCACATGGGTCCCATTAATTATTGTGGGCTGGGGTGTGATTTGAGGGCGTGGTTGTCGTTACAGTAAAACCACAAGTTAAGAGGCGCGGTTTGATCCGAGGGCGTGAGGTATTTATTAACTTGATAGTACAGCTGTAAGTTACTTTGTTGCTCAGATCTAGCTATGAACAGGATTCTTATAGACGGAATTTATTAGGAACACATTATAATAGGATAAACAATACGCGAATGTCGTGTGAAAGTTCTACATTGTACTGACATCAATTGCAATCAAACATTATAACCTGATTCACGGAACCCCATGTCTGAAGCCCATTAGGCCAGCATCCAATATAATGACTAGGAGGCTTTGAAGTGACTACAGTCCTAAGATCACTTACATAAATCAACGTCTGAGAAGAAAGGATCAAAGGGACTGAATAATGCTTTATGTGGTTAATACAGGCGCTTTCCATGGGTTGACCTTGGAATGAGTTTTCTACAAAGGTTAGACACCAATTCTTTGATATCGATCTTATTTACAGTATAAAATAGAATTAATCCGTATGTTGACAGGGTCTATTTTAAACAGTTATCCCCCAATAACCTAGTAGGACATATTCTTTAAAAAATCTGGAAAACGCATGCGCATTTTTACGTTATTCCTGAAATAACTGTAAGTAATTCGATTTTTGTTTGATTAAAGTGTTTTACTTTGTACTTTATACCTACTGCATTACTGAGACCCAGGACCCTGTAAAAAGCATTGATAAAGGTAGAACCAAAGCTGCACCTGTTATTCCTAAATTCCGATTGATCGTAAAGCACATTGGTGACGATCGTATAAAAACCTTGCCTCACTAGGAGAGTGATATGAAAGTTCATCGCTGATAAATGTAATTAACTACATACCTTATTGTCACGAGAAACTTTGCTGGATTTATTTGACATTGCCGATCAACCATAAACAGATGAACACGTTTGCATTCAATACAAAACAAATTTCACTTCCGTGTCAAAAGTGGTCGATGGATCAACGTATACTGGTTTTAAGGGAGAAAATATTACTTTAGTAACATTAGCGGATCTACTGGATCGGACGATCTCTGTCTGATGTGGAAATTAATTGACGCAAGTCTTACTCGATATTTGTTACAATTTTATTTCCTTTCACATTCACACAATGTAAAACAATATGACGAAAACACTTTGCATCTTATTCTAAGCTGAAGGGCTTTCATTATTTTAATTATGCTAATGTCTACAGTCTACATTTGATCTATCAGCATAAAGCTGAGTCATTATTGACTTTCACAGCAGTCTACATTTGATTTCTCAGCATAAAGATGAACATGGCTATCACAACAGTCTACATTTGATCTATCAGCATAAAGCTGAGTCATTATTGACTTTCACAGCAGTCTACATTTGATTTATCAGCATAAAGATGAACCTGACTATCACAACAGTCTACATTTGATCTATCAGCATAAAGCCTGCGCCTATAATAACGCTTGTTTTGGGAAGTCAGGTATTCCAGAGATTAACACATTTACTGCAGTCATCTCGGGAACTACTACGCCTGAAGATATACCAGAATGAAACACAGTTGGGAAACTAGTCATGCAGTTGCTGTGACATTCCCATTTATCTCCAAGACGTTGTGAAATGAATTGATCAAATAAGCTAGAGACTAAAAATTTTCTAGTTGTAATTATTTTGACCTTATTTTGAAAACAAATTTGAAATGTACCGATGTAAAAGTTTTTTTAAAACACGTCTTGGTTATATCAACTGTGCCGTTCATCCATCAGTACATTTTCTGAAGAAAACAAAATCTTTGGCTGTTTTCGGTGTACACCCAATTATGCGTTAGCAGGCGTACAGGGCAAGTTGTAGGGCTAGATAGGTGTCTACTATAAATTATGAACCATCGTTTGGGGAGATTATAATACGTCGCTCGGCATAACTTTTAAAAGGTGACTCGCACATTTCAGCAGTGAATGCCACCCGGAACAATGACCTTCCGACATTCTCTTAATTACTGAACATTGGCAGAAAAGTGTGAACAGTTGTTTGCCCACATGATATTAGAGCTTGTACGGGCATCATACACTAATAATGTGCAATGCTTCATATAGGCATTTCTGCATTGTAATTATTAAATATACACCTATGTAATCAATGGAAGAAGTACCCGACTGTGCACAATTATGCGTGTGATGTATAATGGGCTTGACATACAAAATTGCTTCTTCACAAATCATAAAATGTGCAGGAGATTTTCCATAATTACAATAATTTTGCTTACTTGAATATAAAGGTCGAATAATAAGCGTTTGTGTCCAGACTAGCCTTAGGCTATGTAATTTACCATACAAGATACGATCAATAAAAGTATTATCTATTAACTATTCATCTTTTATTATAGAGACATCCTCTTTCACTTATTTGCTTCACAGCAATGTACACCATTTTTACAGCTGCAGTGTGATAACCATTGTGATTCGCTAAAATTATTCTCTACTGTTTTCGATCCAGCCCAGATGAATCGACCTGTTCCCCTAGCTAACTCTGATTGACGCAATCTGTGTTTCGCAAACTAACCACATCTAACTATAGGACGAGCTAACCAACTCACTAGGGAATCATATTGTCCAATGTAATGTGCCTTTCGTAAAACCTCTCGAGCAATCTGTCGTGCTGTGATTGGCCAATTAGTAGTCTGGTAAAACTCATACACCCCAGAGACCTTATCACAACACATCTCGCAGTTACTAATAAAAGACAAGGAACCAACACACTTGACCGCCATCTATTCAGACTTATAGCATCAAAATGATATTTGTCTTATGAACAATTTTAAATATATGAGCTTCACATTAGCTACATTTTTGTTGACCGTTAATATTAAATCCTAAAAATCGTGTTGTGCTCCCCCATTACCTGTTTTCGATGGTGCCCCTGTATCCTGATAGTTATAGCATAGCCTCACCTGTCCAGATTGAGGTTATGTGTCGTTTATAAACACGAAATCGTGAAAGGAACCAACGTCAACGTCACTGGCAATAACAACGGGTTAGGACTATAGCAAGACAAGAAACGCCTTTAACAGAGCGGCTTCGAACTCCGGAAAAACATATTATAAATTGTTTTAACTTACTACTGATTTTGGAAGGTTGTAGGACAGTCGTAAAATGCTGCACATAGTTTGATAAATGCCATTACTATTGTTATTCTTATGGAATGACTGGTGTCACACACCGTTCCGAAGCTTTACATCAGTGTATTTTTGCACCGTTCCAAAGCTTTACATCAGTGTTTTTCTGCACCGTTCCAAAGCTTCACATCAGTGTATTTCTGCCTGTGGATCTTGTGAACGTACTGGTATACTTACGACCCTGGAATTTGTTTGTTGATGCAGAATAATACTTAAATCGTAAATTTACTACAACATCGCTAAATTTCTAATGAAAATAAGGATTCTGTTCACTTGGGAATGGGTAAACGATTGCAGACATATTTAGCAGGGTTTCGTAAACCAGATTCCAACTCATTCATATTTGATATGTTAAACCTACATTTTGAGCTACCTGCGCTAGTAAGAAAATGTGAACACGCGCCAGGCACTAAAGGTGAAATACCCTTAAGTACGACGTTAAACCACAAACCTTGTTAAAGTTATAATGCCTTTAATGAGAGCAATCTTTGACCAAACCAACATTGACCAAGATTGTGACCTATTACTAGTACAACATAGTCAACTGGATCATCAGATATGTTTGGTGTTGTATTATAAATACTATTCTATGAGATCTAAAAATATTAATTAATGGATCGTTGATAATGAGCGTAAACAAGGATTCTTTTACTTGGTTTGACATCCGGTCATTTTGTTCCCATCTGAGTACGGATGGCTATTGAATAGCAATTGTAACAACTGGTGGGGATCTGTTCACAGAGTGCAGCAGCTGAACTGACCCCGGGTTAAACTCCCTCATGTAGCAATTTGCTTCCCAATGGCTGTGTCATTAGAAAGGTGATGTTCCTAACAGCTAGTTCGAAACCATTGGTTATCCGCCGTAGGAATACGTCCGGGGCACTTACCATTATTACAAATGACGAGATGAAATGACAATGAAATACATTGATTATACAGGTCAGAGTGACCTGGTCCGATCTGTTCCCCTATATCTGACTTTATTATAACATGACAAATACAATCAGCCTACGACGACAAACACCACCAGACAATTAGCCTTCAATAAATGTTTGTTCATCTCTAACATAACACTGACACAACTTTCTTAAAAATAGAAAACCCACTTCATATTATAATAACTCGATTTACAAACTAGTTCATTCAGACCGACACTCTATCAAATGTAATTATTCGGAGCAATAGAATATCTTGATTAATAAAGATCCTAATGCTCTCTGTACAAATACCAAACGATGATATAAAGTGACTCAACAACCATGGTACAAAACTAGAATAGAATAAATGTGAAAGTCTAAAGCCTTAAACCTAATATATTACTGTCTAATTCTGGGTCAATGTTAGATCAAAGGGGTGTGCTATCGTCTTTGGCCTGAGATACCGCACTTATGGATATAGACTGGATATTGGGTAAGAGCTAAATGTCATCACGGACCATGTTGCTTTAACAAGACTTTTATGCTCGCTTTTATGTATACATTTAGTTCTGACAGCACTTATTCCGACCCAGACAACTTCACCTCTCTTCATTTCCGTGATAGTTAAAGGCGGGCTTTTAAGCTCATTTCTAATTTATATTAGGTACAATTGCTGCCATTAATCGTTGCCTGTGTTTCCTTGTCTGAAGATTCCAAGGTTTAACTTAGTGTGTATCACCTTGAACAAATTTACTCTCTGTTTTCGGCACACGGATTGAATAGTTAAGTTCAGACAGACATCCAGATTAATAACAGAACACAAACTCCAAGAATACGGGAGATATTTTGGATTCTTTTGGACGTCGATCGTTTGATGCATATTTTCTATAGTTCAAAGCAGTGGGATTGGTGTCTATTTTGACCGTTGTGAAGATTTGTATAATAATGAATACATGTCTCAAAAGTGACCAGGTATCGTTCTGATTTTAATTCTTGAAACCCCACAGACCAAAACCTGGTCGCATTTAAAACAAACAGTTATAATTTGTGAAATTCTACAAATATTTTAATAGTATATTTTCAACAGTCAAATCTACAAAAACAAATTCTTTTGTGAACGATTTTGGCTTCAATGTTAAAATATTACATACACAAACAAGATTTTATTGATTCCTCAAGAGAAGTCAACATTCGGGTTGTTTGCTAATCACGTGACACTGGATGGTCGACTCATCTTATTTCTTGTAGGTCAATATTCTTATGTTATTTTATGTTTATAAATCAAAATGATGATGCATACCTCTCTTTAGGTGTTTGTTTCAATGAATTTTGAACAAACATTGATTAATGTAACCATTCTGACATTAGCTGATAAATAAGTATTGAACAAACACTGTTTAATGTATCCAATCACACATCAGCTTATAAATGAGTATTGAACAAACACTGCTTAATGTAACCATTCACCAATCAGCTTATAAATGAGTATTGAACAGATAACAGCTCGAAATCTCTTTAACTAATACCCCCTCCCCCTCCCCCGCTCCAGTCATTTAAATATATAACAAAACTTGCACATATTGGAATTTGTTCCGAATATTACCGATATTAGCGTTATAATTGGTAGAAAACGTCTGCAAAACTATAACTATTTCATTTTCGCGCACTGATCATTGATCTAGGTCTATCAGAAATACGATTCAAACATTGATTAAATATGCCCCAAGGTGCTACAGAGAGTTCACGTGTATGCTAATTTATTTATGCTGTAATTTTGTTATCTTCGGATGAGGTACGGGGGCACTGGTAACAAGACAGTCACAAAAGACAAATTTAAATTGGCCGGAAATAATTCCCGGCAACAAGAAGAGGCGATAACAACCCCTCGGACTGTTTGGCTTGATTGCTTCTTAGGTACATGGGCTCTTTTATGCCACTTGCTTCGTATTTATCATCAGATGAGCTCATATTAATAAAGCAAAGAATACAACACAGAATTACAAGTTTTTTTTGAGTATTTATTAGTTATGTGCACGATTGTCTTTTCACGCACTTTCTCGCGTTACTTGTCATGTACAGGCAGACACGTGTAATATATCACGTCACGGGATTTTATTCCTAGAATAAATTATAATAAAGCCAATAGCGCACCTGTATGGTAAAAAAATCTCAAACATTAATGAAATATAAACACTAGTATGCCTACTAATATTTGAAAATCCGAAAGTATCATATTATTATTGTGAACCGCTGGATTTTACAACCATGCAAGCATCGATACGAAGGGACTCGTGGCTTAGTGATTGGCGTGTCTGTCTATTCATAGTAATTCGATGTACCGGCCACGGATTCGAGACCCTCTGTTAACCATCAGGTATATGAGTGAGGCAGCTGACGAGGCTCCGCGAATCGCAAGGATGATGTTAGGCCTACGAGGTTTCCTCCCAATTGTTCACTGTATTTTAGCCAAGTAAAATGGACCATCCGTCGTAATATAAAAAAAGTGAAATACCTTTGCGAATAACGAAAACAAATTGAAATGTTCATATACCTTCTTGTGATCCTTTTGGTTTGTTGAATTAGTGAGATATAACGCTTATTTTAATTGCCTGTCTGTATTTTACCTAAAGATACCAGACATGTTTTAGGATTATGGACAATCTGTCTGTCTGTTGAGAAATGTCAAAGTTAGGAAATAAAGGTGATGCTGGATGTTTTCAATTAAGAATTTGTTATGGAAAATGTTCATTCCAGAAACCATTATCCAGTCTGGTCATTGATCCCTGAGTATATTTACCTCTCGATGGTCGGGGATTTAATCTTCGATCAAATGTTGGGTCACGGAGATAATTAGCTAGATCTAGAGGATCTGATATATTGGTCTATAGATATTGTTAACCAGCGGACAGAGACGGGCTTTATCGCCACTACTTAAGATCACATGACATTAATTGTTCTGGTTACTATTTATATCCGAGAAGGGAGCCTATGCGAGCATATCAAAACTTATAGAGAGGAAACAAAACATTGGAGCATAAAACAAAACCTACTCTGCTGTCAGGAGCTAGGAAGTTAGTCGAACGCGAATGTTTTTTCATAACCTACATACGTTGTTCTTTGAGGGGCTTTTTTATTGCCCACCGCCACATTATTAGAGGGCTGGCTAGTCAACGTTTTCTACGAAAAGCCTTTGTAAAGTCCCATCGTTAAAAGAAAGTCTGTCGTGAATTGACGTTGTGAAAAAATGTAAATTCTAATAATTCTGAATCACCGGAAGCGTTTCAGATTCAAGCACCTCTATTGTTGTGACTTTGCATTCACTGCCAAATACTTAGGTTACCTGGTCCATAGATAGAATAAGCTAAAGTAGTTTCGTGTATATGAATTGGAACCTTTGTATTTTTCCCCATCAGTATATTATGCCGTAGGGATATTGTTGTCACCACGTTCGTCCGTCCGTCTGTACGTGTAAAAGTGAAGAAGATATAAACAATACCGCTTGACGCAGGTTTTCAAATTTTGGAAACACATTAGTCTTGCACTTTACTACGTTCCTATTTAAAATGGGGCCGTTCCATTCAAATTTCTGGTTTCCACGGTAACACAATCATAATCATTATAATAATAACAGTATACCATACATTTTTAATTGTAGTATTTTACTTTAATAATTCTGAAAATCTGTTTGAAAATTGAACAGAAAAGAAACGAAATTTATTGAAAGTCTTGGGAAATATATTTCAGGGACAATGCCCGTCAGTAACATATAGCGCAGCCTCGGTTCTACCTTTATTCAACATTTGGATTCTGCCATGTGTCCACATTTAGAGGGGCATAAGTAAAACATATCACATCTCTAGTTCTGCCGTGTGTTCACATTTGAAGGGGCGGGCCGATACATGCACACAACATATGGCACTCTCTGGGCTATGTCATTTGTTCACAGTTTCTTAAAAAAAATATAAAAAAACCATTAGGAATCCAATGTTTTATGTTCGGCTCTAAGAATGTGAGTGCTATGACGCAAATTGTTTGGGTACGATAAAGTCACACACAATCGCAAGAATATCAACACTGTTTAGTTAAGACAAAAAATAGCGCCATGAAATATGTCGAGTTTCCAATGGAGTTTGTGGAATTCAAGAGATTTTTGTTACGCGACGCATTAACGCCTTTTTACTCCTGAATCAACTGGTATGGTTAGAGGGCCATTTTATTAATTACATTTCACCGATCAAATGATCAATCCGGATGTTACTCCTAATTTCGCCAAATGATTGTTGTTTGTTTTGAATGGCATACTTAAGGTATAAGACGGCGTGGGAATCCAAGTCTGAAAGAAAGCACTTGAATGCTACTGTCAACAGGCAATGACAATACAGAGCAATTCCTGAGGCAATGCAAAGACATTACAAACAATAGCTTGACTTCGTGTTGTCTTCTACGTGTACATGTGTATCTGTGAGCAACATGGCAAAGTGAAGCCCCCTCCGACTTCCTGTCGCCTTATTGTAAATTTCTGGAGGGAAAATAAAATATAACATTTTTTTTTTCAAAGTGTTACTTAGCATACCTACATACTTAGCATATGTTCTGCTTTTTCCAATAGTTCTCGCACAAGTACCTAATTTTGGCAGACATTATCTTTTTCATATACAAGTATATTTAAGCCTCTGTATTATACATATATACACGTTATGATTTGTCACAAAAAAAAAGAAAGAAAAAAAACCCTACGGAGACAAAACAAAAACACAACAAAACAGAATGCAATTAATACGCAAAGCTTCAAGATAACTCATAAATCTCCATCAACATGTCAAGCAGTGTGATACACCGGCAATTAATGGCATAATCAACACGCGTCATGCATTGTGATACACCGGCAACTAATGACTTACAATCAACATGCGTCATGCAGTGTGATACACTAACTGATGACTTACAATCAACACGCGTCATGCAGTGTTATACACCGGCAACTGATGACTTACAATCAACACGCGTCGTGCAGTGTCATACGCCAACTGATGACTTAAAATCAGCAGGCGTCATGCAGTGTGATAATCAACTGATGACTTACAATCAACAGGCGTCATGCAGTGTGATACACCGGCAACTGATAATTACAATCAACACGTGTCATGCAGTGTGATACACCAGCAACTGATGACTTACAATCAACACGCATCATGCAGTGTGATACGCCAACTGATGACTTAAAATCAACAGGCTTCATGCAGTGTGATAATCAACTGATGACTTACAATCAACACGCCTCATGCAGTGTGATACACCAGCCACTGATGACTTACAATTAACACGCGTCATGCAGTGGGATACGCCAACTGATGACTTACAATCAACAGGCTTCATGCAGTGTGATAATCAACTGATGACTTACAATCAACGCGCGTCATGCAGTGTGATACACCAGCAACTGATGACTTAAAATCAACACACGTCATGCAGTGTGATTCACCGGCAACTGATGAGTTACAATTAACACGCGTCGTGCAGTGTGATGCACCTGCTGATGACTTACAATCAACAAGCGTCTTGCAGTGTGATAATCAACTGATGACTTACAATCAACATGCGTCATGCAGTCTGATACACCGGCAACTGATGACTTACAATTAACACGCGTCGTGCAGTGTGAAAAACCAACTGATGACTTACAATTAACACGCGTCGTGCAGTGTGATGCACCAGCAACTGAAGACTAACAATCAACACACATCATGCAGTGTGATACGCCAACTGATGACTTACAATCCACACGCCTCATGCAGTGTGATACCCCAGCAACTGAAGACTAACAATCAACACACATCATGCAGTGTGATACGCCAACTGATGACTTGCAATCCACACGCGTCATGCAGTGTGATACCCCAGCAACTGAAGACTAACAATCAACACACGTCATGCAATGTGATACACCGGCATATGATGACTTACAATCAACACGTATCATGCAATGTGATACACAAACTGATGACTTACAATCAACACGCGCCATTCATTGTGATACACCAACTTAATAATTACAATCCACACGCGTCATGCAGTGTGCAACACCAACTCATGACTTACAATCAACACGCGTGATGCAGTGTGATACACCAACTGATGGCTTACAATCCACAAGCGTCATGCATTGCAATACACCAACTGATGACTTACAATCAACACGCGTCATGCAGTGCAATACACCAACTGATGACTTACAATCAACACGCGTCATGCAGTGTGATACACCAATTGATGACTTGCAATCAACTCGCGTCATGCAGTGTAATAGGCCCTTCCCCAACTGATGACTTACAATCAACACGTGTCATGCAGTGTGATACACCAAAGATGACTTACAATCAACACGCGTCAGTGTGAAACACCAACCGATGACTTACAATCAACACGCGTCATGCAGTGTGATACGGCAACTGATGACTTATAATCAACACCCGTCATGCAATGTGATACACCAACTGATGAGTAACAATCAGCACGCGCCATACAGTGTGATGACCAACTGGTGAATTACAATCAACAGGCGCCATGCAGTGTGATACACCAACTGATGAATTACAATTCACACGCGTCATGCAGTGTGACACTCCAAATGATGACTTACAATCAATATGCGTCATGCAGTTTGATACACCAACTGACGAATTACAATCTACACACGTCATGCAGTGTGATACCAACCGATGGATTACAATCCACATGCGTCATGCAGTGTGATACACCAACCGATGACTTACAATCAACACGCATCATGCAGTGTGATACACCAAATGATGAATTACAATCCACACGCTTCATGCAGTGTGATACACCAACTGATGAGTTATAATCCACACGCGTCATGCAGTGTTATACACCAAATGATGACTTACAATCAAAATGCGTCATGCAGTGTGATACACCAACAGAAGACTTACAATCAACACGCGCCATGCAGTGTGAAACACCAATTGATGGCCTATAATCCACACGCATCATGCAGTGGTAAACACAAACTAATGATTTACAATCAACACTTGTCATGCCGTGTGATACACCAACTGATGACTTACAATCAACACGTGCCATGCAGTGTGATACACCAACTGACAACTTTCAATGAACATGTGTCGTGCAGTTTGATACACCAACTGATGACAAAATCAACACGCCTGATGCAGTGTGATACACCAACTGATGAC
>JARFOD010145428.1:0-12828 GCA_031763545.1 Mopalia muscosa | reverse complement strand
AGTTACCTCCCTTTCCCTACGTATCGCGATTCAAAGGCAACGATACGATATGCGTATCGTGGGCAACTGTATCGATATATCGGTGAATCGTTACACCCCTACATCTCATGCTCTTCCATTATTTGGTAAATTCATGTATTGAATAATGGTTGCCTAAAAATCAATTTAATACCTGCAGACCTCACCCAGTGAATGAAATGAGAATGGAACACAAGTTCACACTGACCCATGTTCAGATATATACATTACATGTAGATAGTCTTCTCTCTTCTGAAGGACTGAACAGTATATACATGTATGTATAGAAGTTACCATTGTTAAAGCAGTCAGTGAAATAAAATCACTTTTAAATAGGGCAGGATGTCTATGTGGGCTAACACATGCACAAGGGTCTATAAATATTGACAGTTAACCCTGTCAATGACTTTAACACCTATAAGCCAGTCCTTGTGAAGCAGGCTGTTAGACAGATGGGGTGGTTATAAGCAGTGGTACGGTCTGAGAATCTACTTAACTGCAAGTCCACTTGGAAACTTGCCAACACTTTCATAGGTTAAACTCACAGTCAGTCTAAATAATTGTCTCTATCATAAATCATAAAATATTTTTACAAATTTTTTTTTGTGGTGAGCACCTGACAAAGACACATTATGCGCTAAATATGTAAATGTACATTCATAAAGTGTAACAGGATTCATATTTCTGTCTGAGGACTGGAAATACATGGTTTAAGTTTAAAATGAGAAAAGTTATTCATAAGTTACTGTTAGAGATCAGATCATATTTCAATACCTTGACACGTTTTACAGGTTCATAACAAGGGACAAAAATCTACATTGTTATGTAGAAAAAGGTGCATGCAAATTGTTATGTAGAAAAAGATGCATGCAAATTGTGATGTTGAATTTTCATGAATTGCTGTTCATTATTTTTCTTAAATATTACATATAAAGAATTGATTGATTGAAGTTTAAAAAAATGTGAAGTGTTTAGCTCTGTTAGAAAATTAATATTCCTCCAGTGCTTAGTAAAGTAGTATTATTACTCATAAGCCTTTACCTGAGGGCTTATCATAGCTATGTATCAAACAGTATTTGGGGCATGAACACAACGATAAAATGTAAGGTGTTTTGCTCTGTTAGAAAATTAATCTTCCTCCAGTGCTTATTAATTAAGTAGTATTATAACACCTGAAACATACAGACTTCAGAAGGAGAGCCATATTACATGTTACTGAAAAATGACTAAATTTTAAATTCCGTTTTACCCTTCTACTGTACCATTTCCACACCTTGTATAACATCATGTCCAAGACCTTCAACACTGAACAGCTTAACAAACAACAAAATTCAATTGAAGGCATTAATCCATTTTCAATAGGAATGAAGCAGCTTATTCACAGTACATGTAGTTGTTAAACAAATACATGCTCGAGTGCATGGGGATATGTGTGTATTTAACAAAGCATACTGCAGGACAATGAATGGTCAAAGGTGACCTTGCCTAAGCAGCCTGGACTTACTACAGGATATGATACACTAGTGAAATTCATTGATTTCCAGTGATGAACAGCAGTCAGTTATACTCATTGCTGTAACAGAGTGAAAGATAACATACAAAAGGTGTACATCAGGCCTTGCTTTTCGACGGGTATCCTGGTATCCGATACCCGCAAATTATATAATAGGTACTTGATAGAATACTCGTATGGAAAAGTCGCCCTCCAAAAATTTAGTACCAAAATAAAACATTAAAAGGTTTATTGATAATCTAATTTCCTACAACAACTGAGTCTATCGATAGAAAGTCTGCATTGTAGTATTTTACCACATTGGTACGCTTTATGGCAGTCTAATGGCCTCTAGACTAACACAAATTATATCGAGCCCTGCCTCTCCCCCATGAATGAGTGAGTTCAGATCTGTGTCAGCTCTAAGACAAGTCTAGTAGACATATATATACCAGAGAACCCTTCATCAAATTCTCACAAATATAATTCTGTAGAATCTTGTCTGGTGGTCTCTCAGGTCACCATTACGTATCCAAGTTCTTAAGAAATTGCCATAAGCAGAAACACGTGATACCCCTCTCAGACTCTCCCAACCCCTACTCATTTGCTTTGCTCCTTCGATTGGTCGCTTTACTCCCTAGGATACCATGGATACCCGCAAACTACTACTACGGGTATCTGCTTGGATACTCCAAAAATGTAAGGAAAAGCAAGGCCTGTACATGTAGTCATGTCTACATGGGTTCTGGAGAGATTTATGTAGTAATTTAGTACACTATAAGAGTTTTGGAGAGATTACAATTTACATGTACAGTACATGGATTAAGACATGTTTGGCGGATTCAGAAGACTGTTTGACTGGAATGTACATGGACATTTTAATTTAATCTGTATTGAAAGTTTGGAACATCCCAAAATGTATTGCTTGTTTGTTTGATCGTTTGTTGGTTTGTTTGATGTTTAACATTTTATTCAAGGCTATTTCACTTATATGACAACGGATTGTCCACTTAACACTGTACACAGCCTTATTGCTGTGGAAAACTGGGAAGAAACCTAGCTTACCAGAAGCCCACCTTAAAACTTTGAGCGTCTTCTGAACAATAAAAACTTGAAGGATTTTACACCCCTGAAAACACTAGAAATATGATTACAGAAATGTTTTTTTGGGGTGCGATAAATTACACTCCTCAATGACCTTTTAAGTATGCTTAGTCATGCAAGAGAGCATTGGTTTGAAAAGACAACAGTAACACAAAAATGAATGGCAGACATATTCTTTTGTTGAACTTGCTGAAGTACAATGTATTGTAAATATAGAGGTACTAAACTAGTGATATAAACTTCTGTTTGACAGACCTACATGTAGATGTAGTAAGTTTATTTTAAAGTGAAAACTTTCCTGACACTTGATACATATAATTTAGATACTGTAGAAGCTGTGGTCTCCGCCACACATATAATATAGAGGTTAGAGAATAAGTGTATTGAATTCAAGAACTGGTCTCCTGTTACACCCATACAATACAGGATTAACTTCAAGCTTCATTCAACACCCCTGAACTTTGAAAATACTTTGAACTTCCCAGGCTGCCCCTGATGTGTGCGACTGTGCGTATTGATTCAGCAAATAACAAATTGGTCACCACAGACCAGCAGTTTCAGAATGTAAATTATTCTTATTTTCTAGCACATAATGGAACAAAATGCCCCAATATATGTCAGAACATTGATTATCATTTGATATACATGAATCGATGTGTTTTATTTGTGTTTAATGCCACATGTGACACACAAGGGCGACCAAAAATGTCAGGACCTAAGAAATGACAATTGACAAGACATTGCAGACAGATCAACCAGTGTTGCTCCTTAGCTCTGAGCATGAACAGGGCAAAAGAATGGCCTCTTCCACTCTGCCAATGTTGCATCCCCATGATGAGGCAATTGATTAAGTATAGTGATTTATTTAATTTCAATTTGCGAACTGGATTTGGTTCTATACGTGAGGCCTAAAAAAAAAATGCTGGGTTTCCTTAGGACCTGAACAAAAATTGGGCCAGGCAGGCAGGATATATATATTTTTATTTGTTTTCAATTTTTATTTTTATAGACGTTGTACCAAACAGTAAATATTAAATAAAACTGGTTCAAATTTTCGTATTTTAATATTTATGATAAATTAATATAATTTACGTTATATGCTCTCCATCATTTTGCAACTCTATTTAGCAAACTGACAGATCAGTTACGAAGGACTAGAGTGAGGCAGTGGTCGGGTTAGAGGAAAGAAGACATTTTATAAGACTGAGCATATGCCAAATCATTTGCAAGGTGTTTGTGATTAATTTTATTAATTATTATCAAAGCATAGTACATATAGGCACCCCATTGTGGGGCTTTTGTCATGTCAATAATACCTGAGGGTCGACAGGCAGACTCGATCTCGTGAACGGTAAATCCCAGCAGGTTCAGTTTAAGAAGTGCACACGATACCACTAAGCCACGGCCCCCGTGCTGTACGTAAGAACAGACCGAACAGGATCAATCTTTTCATAGTTATGCTGCTGCAATCTTATTTTAGAGGACCGTTTAATAAGTTCCCCAATTGTTTACAGGTTTTGTCTAAATTTGAATTTCGCTATTAATTTTTTCAATCCAATCATCAATGAAGTTTGTATTATAAATCAATTGTGAATACATGCTCATTTTTTGTGTTTACAAAAAAACAGAAAAACAGTGGCAAATCTTCAGTTATCCTATAAAGTTATAGGACCAATTTTTAGGTTATGCTGGAAAAGATTATTGTACAGGCCTACATCCCTTGAAATATAATTTAAACGATCTACAAATACAATATCCACCTGTCTTTGTCTACTGACCAGGGGCCAGTTGCTTGAATTGTTTGTTTGTTTGTTTGGTGTTTAACGTCGTACTCAAGGGTATTTCACTTATATGACGACAGATTGTCCACTTCACATTCTACACAACCTTATTACGGTGGAAAACCGGGAGGAAACCTCGTAAAAAGCACCCCCCGCGATTGCCCGAGCCACAACATGTGACTCGCTCATATACCTGATGGTCGAAAGGCGGACTCGAACCCGTGAACGATAAATCGAAGCATGTTCAGTTCAGGAAGCGCACTCGCCACCACTGAACCACGACTGCGGGCCCGATCGACCGAGGAAGCCAAGGAAGTATTCTGCAGGGCCATCATGGCCCACCTGCTCCCTCACGGGGCTCTAGTCCTTTGGAAATGGTAGCCCCCATTGCATATGCTATTATAGTTTTGGTATATTTGTCCCAGTAGGCAAAACTCATTAAATTAGCTATTATATATTGAATATATTTAATTAAATTCAAAATTATGATTTTGATTGATATTTAATTTTCAACTCCATGGAATTAAATAATTTTTGATGCCTAAAGTTTTAACTACCTGGTACATACTGATTGCTGGCAATCAGGCTGTTGTATTGGATACATGCATGATTACTGAGTTTTATAATTAATGGGTTTGTACACAAACCTTTATTTATAAATAATGATTAAACAAAAGAAATTACCTTCTGGGAATAGTTTTGTCTGGAAACCCTTGCCAAAGGCAGCAGATTCTATATTACCTACAGCCTGAGGAGATCGGTCAAGGAACATGTTTTTTCAGTTACATTAAGTGGAGAATTCAATCACAATAGTTTAAGAAAAACAGACATAGGCCAGCGATACATAAGTCGCAATACAGAAAACTGATACATGTATGATCTTGCATGTGTTTCCTAATCAAAATCATAATGACTATAAATTTGGATACAAGTGAAACAACTGCACAAAACTCAAACTTGATTTAGCAAGATGTTATAAATAAGGGAAATACAGTTTTGTTCTTTTCACTGAACGGTTGCAAACAAAACCGTAAAAAGCTGATACATGCTGCTGCATTTTCATATTTTGATATGTTTAAATGGCCATAATAATAGTGTCAACTCAAACTGGTCCTTCATGTGAAACTTGTCAAAATAATCTGTATATATATCTTTGCTTTCAATTTAATTAATGTCATGAACAAATATGGGGAATATTAGGGGACAAAGGGCAAGAAAATTGAGGGACAGCAAAGGTGTATGTCTATTGTCTCCTTAAGTGTGTCATGCACATGGGATATCAAACTTTCATTTTCTTTTTGAACATTTTGCATTTTTTTTTAGTGGGTTTTAGGAAATATGGCCATCAAGCAATTTGAGACAGGCCAAATCACTCTCTCATTCAAACATTTTAGACTGTTTAATATAGGACTTGTACAGTTATTATATCAATGTAAATTAAATGACTTACACATTATAGTTGGAGCTTAGAGCAACCATGTAAAAAATGTTCAAGTTATTTCAAGTAACTTCTAGTCTTCCACAGCTTAAACTTAAAGCAATAAAAAATATGGTAAGATATGGTTTACTGCACTTTCACAACTAAGAACAATACAAAATAGGATTATTTTTATAAGCCATTACAACTACAAAAAATACTTTTATACGGTAACAGGTTTTTACACTGACTATCAAACAACTGAAAAGAAAAAGTTCAGTAGTTTCAGATGTTAAAGATATCTATGAGCTATATGTGTGTATTATCGATTCATTTTGCCACAAAAAGGATACGGTAAGAAGCAAGATGAAAAGGAGAGATCCAACAAATCCCCCTAAAACTGTCAAATATTCCTTAGAAGCAAGCTGATGTCGGAACATCTGCATCACAGCAAACAGTAAAATCGTCAATAAAGATGATATAACTGCGGAAATTCCACTTGGTAAGGCTGAAAACAGAAGAAAATTCACTGCAATTTAAATTTTTTGTAAAGTAACGTTTCTTTGTTTTTGAAGGTCTTATAAATAAGACTTTCCCTCTCACTCATTTGACGGTATTCTCGAAAATGGTTGATGAACAGCCTTCAGCCCTTCACTACTACAAAAAATCTTTTAGTAGTTTTAGTCCCAGCAAAAACATGAATGATTTATTTGTTTTACACCATGTTGATACCTTCAGGGTTTTTTTTATAGACAAAAATTTTTCATCAAACTCAATTTGATATTGCCCAAAACTCAATATGCACAAAATGCATCAATACTCAATTTTACTAACTTTTCATAGTCAAATAAATAAAACCAACATATTGGTGGATATGACACTGGATGAAGTGAGGAATTCTGCGGGTCATCTACTGTTAATTCTGAATTTTATAGATCAACAGTGGCCAAAAGAAGCCAAAACTCAATTTTTTCCCAAAAAACTGAATATCAAATTTAAGAAAAACTCAATTTGCCCTTATTTTTCATCTGGGTATTCCCGAGGAAAAAGTGTCTATAAAAAACCCTGACCTAAGGTAGATTCACTCATATGACAGCATCCAAAATGATAAAAAATAATCTGGAAAAATTAAGTGTACTGTACATAATAAGTTTGTTTCACTTAAATGACAACGGATTGTCCACTTCACACTGCACCTAGCCTTATTATAGTGAAAACCATGAGGAAACCTCGTAAAACCACGCCAGCGATTGCCGGAGCCACTGAGGGTCGACAGGCAGACTCGTTTCTATTAAAAGTACATCAAATGGTTTGTTTGTTTGATTGGTGTTTAACATCGTACAGTTCATACTAAAGGGTATTTCACTTATATGACGACGGATTGGCCACTTCACACTGCAGCTAGCAGTATAACGGTAGAAAACCTCATAAAAACCACCCCTGCTATTGCCGGAGCCACAAGGTGTGACTCGCTCATATACGGTACCTCATGGTCACCAGGCTGACTCTGTACATTGAAGCAGGTTGAGTTTAGTAAGCGAACACGCTACCACTAAGCCACAGCCGCGGGCCAGTATGAACTGGAAAGTCAGAGCAAAAAATTAAACGAATACAATACATGATGTAGTTATTTACAAGTTCACCGTTGACAGCACGGATATATTTCAAGGATATCTGTTGGAATTGTTCACTTTTGATTTTGTTTGTTTGTTTGATTGTTTTTTAACGTCAAGGGTATTTCACTTATATGACGACGGATTGTGCACTTCACACTGTACACAGCCTTATTACGGTGGAAAACCGGGCAGAAAGCTCGTAAAAACCACCCCTGCGAATACCGGGGCCACAACTTGTGACTCACTCATATACCTGATGGTCGAAAGGCGAATTAGAACCCGTGAACGGTAAATCAAAGCATGTTCAGTTCAGGAAGAGCACTCACTACCACTGAGCCACGGCCCTGTTCACTTTAGATGCCATTCAATTCAACAACAATGTGAACAAAGATAGTCTAAGGGAGTTGTGAGTGCACATGACGGTGTACGACCGTGCAAGTAGTAGAACAAACAAACAAGACCCAAGAACCCAATAGTACCAAGGAGTGAGGAACGCTAAGGAGGAAGGATTTGTAGGAAATTAAAACTGAATGCAACTTTTATTATATAACACGTTTTTGCTTTCTTTGAGCTTTATGCAAAGTCTTGAGGATACTATACAGTCTATAGTACTACTATAGCATCACCACAATGTATAAGGCTAATTCCCTATGTCCTGCCTATCTCAACCCATGGTGAAGGTTGGAAATTAATCAACAGTCCCTCAAAACATATACATGTATCAGATTTTTCATTTTGTGGACACAAAACGCACAATAATCTAACTCCTCCTTTCTTTTCTGACGTTTAAATAAAGTTGTATTGGAGTTTCTCCCCCGAGTTGACACATATAAGTTATCTCCCTTTGCAACAATAAGATTGAAATCAGATTGAATACGGCAAGAAAAGAAATATTGCAGGTAGGTAAAATATATGTCATTGTTTTCAGTGTATCTAAAAAAAAAAACCGGAGAATAATCAGATATAGGTTTTGAGAAGGTTTTTATGCATTGAAGTCGTGTAATAAAACATTGAATTGAATTATTTCAAAACGATATCGTTTCAGTAATAACATAGAAAGCCAACACAAGCTATAAGCCAACGAACACTGCAGAATTGCCGCAATTACAAGGCCTGGAATAACAGTGGGCTAGGTGTCCCTGGTTTATAGCGGGCTAGGTGGTCAGCGGGCTAGGTGACTGTAATTCCCTTGATCTACCCCATTGTTTTAGTTTGTTGGATTAGGTGTTTTTTGTAGATTTTCTTTAACTAGATTTTCGATCGTCTCGTCCGTTATATACATTTATCACGTAGACGGACGACTGGTGGGCCTAAAGTATTCAGAGCGAATGTATAGTAGCTAGGCCTAGATACAAGTGTCCATGTTTAAAAGTAATGCAATGGACTTCTGACAACATGTAGGCCTATGGCTATGTACTACTAATTTATTTTTCTTAAGCAAGAGAGATTGCACGTAAAAAGAAAAAGAAGATAAAAGACGGGTGAAAATCACATGAAAAAATTTTAAAATATATATAATTTGGCTTGATTTAGGAGTGTGTATATGCCCTAACTCCAAAGTCAGTGTAACAGTTTCATTGACAGCCACGTTGCATTAATTTGTATGATGCGTGTATTTACTTCAGTTGACTGCTTCAAATGTATCCGATTTTATAGGCCAGTGTTATATACATTCTCGAAAGTAAACTATTTTTCTGCGAACTTCACTCAGCCATGATACATTAATTAATTAGACGAAGGAAGAAAAGTAAAACAAACCCATTTTTGCAGTGTTTTTTTTCGCTGCCGGTGTCCACCTGAACTCTCTTAAAAAGAAGGTGAAAAATAATCTAACTCGTACACGTAGTGGCCTAAAACCATTCACAGTAAATGTACGAGTACTTAAGACGCACTTTGAACCCTTTGACCTGGCATAGTTTTTGACATGAAATGGTTTATTCAACTGCCAGACCTGCCATATCACTACATACGTTTATGAGCAGATTTATAAACGACTTGTCTAAAAAACAAGGGTTTGACTTTATACATTATTTTTCATCAACATTAATTAATCTGCTTTCTTTTGCTACATGATTGATACCTGGAGGCTGCTTGTTTCCAGGTAGGCCTATCTGTCATATTACTTAGCCTATTAGGCCTACATGAACACGCTTAAGTCTAGATCCAGGTACCGTCATTATATAGCACATGCTATACTTTTGTCAGTATTGAACATGCTATATGGCCTATATTGTCACATTATGTGTGATTGATGTTCTAGCTAAGCTTACTACAAATTGCAAGCTGTAAAATCTATATGCTTACCGTTGTCGATAAATGTTAATAACACATGATGTACGGTAACCTTATTTGTAAAAAAAAGTCAACTGAAATGTTTTCAACAAATTAAAAAACAAAATTTGAAATAAGAGGTTATTGTCTTCCGGGGGGAGCTGGACTGTTGAAATCAATTGAAAATTAACGCATACAAAAGCCACCATATTATGTCACTGATATGCTGCTGTTCGAACCCAGGTGGAACAAAAGCAATTAGACTAAAGTTTCTTCTTTACTTTCAGATTGATTTTTTTAAAATGAAAATGTGCATGTATCACACTACACATCCAAATCAGTCACAAAAGCCACTAAATTGCACTCAGATGTGATAATGCTTTTGATTATTGTTGCAGTTTAATACATCGAAATATGAGTTCCACTTCAGCAGAAGGTGACATCAGAAAACAGCTTCAAGACCAGTTTTTTGATGCAGCTTCAAGTGGAAAAGTGGAAGAAATCAACCATTTACTCAAAGGTTAATGAAAATTCAAACTTTTTTTTTAAACTTATAATTCTTTTAAAACTCAGCATTATAGATGTGACCATTTTAAATCACCTAATAGTTTTGCCTAAGAACTACATTTTGGCATTTACATGTTTTTTAGTTTTGGATAAAAATTAGAAATATCATAAAATTACTAGGCCCTAATGGCTTTTAGATATACAATTAATGATGAAAAATAGCACATAGTTTGTTTGTTAATGGGGCTGGCCAGTGGTATAAAAAAGGGAGATAAATATGTTACTCATATAAGCGAAATGGTCACCTTACAATATAATTTAATGAAGTTTATCAGTGGTTAAATGAGAGATAAACATGTATTTAATATGACCAAACTTATGATCACCTATAGCCTACCATTAACCAACAATAGCATAGTATGGATATGCAGTACATTTGACTGGTTAGTTAATGACATAGGTGGCACTGCCAGTTATATGAGTGACAGATTTATCCCCCTTTTTAGCTACTGGCCAGTGATTGTAATTTTTTATCATGCCTGGAAAACCTATTCCAAACTTAAAAAATATAGGCTTTTTTATTATTAAAGCTGATTGAATATGTTGGTCTTGAACAGGTGCTGTAGATGTGAATGGAAAAAATGAGCGTGGATGGAATGGGTTAATGCTAGCAGCAAGGAATGGCCACACACAAATCATTTCAATTCTCTTACATAAAGGGTGAGTAATAATCTGTAAGCTTAAACTTGTTCCCTTCTCTAAATGGAGGAAAACTAATATGTGTAGCATGTTGCTAAAATGCAATGCTAGTAATATTAAAAATATATATTTTTTTAAATATAAATGTTTACTTAATAAAATGCCTGAATAGCC
Source organism: Mopalia muscosa (assembly GCA_031763545.1). Classification (NCBI taxonomy): domain Eukaryota; kingdom Metazoa; phylum Mollusca; class Polyplacophora; order Chitonida; family Mopaliidae; genus Mopalia; species Mopalia muscosa. The sequence goes on along the minus strand of JARFOD010145428.1, from coordinate 1,749 downwards.
AAAGCAAGATGCAATCAAGTAGTAGCATATATGTTTCCAAATAAGAAAGATTTTAGGCTGGAACTCTGCAGATACAATCAACTTATAATTAAAAAAGGCTAGAGCAACATTGAAATTAATTACTGTCAAGTAAATAAAATATGTTTCACTTTTGAAATGAAACAACTGTTATAGTTATGATTCCGACTTTTGTCAGAATACTATTGTTACCGTTCTGTTTATTAATATTCTTACTATTATTTTTATGGCACTTTTTGTCACGGATTTTCTATTTCGATTATTATTCACTTGATATTATTTTTGTTTGCTTTTTTTCACTTTGTATTCTTGCTTCCTGTAGATGTAATACAGAGGAATTAAACTCTACTGGTCAAACAGCCTTTGACATCGCTACTTTCTGGAACCACAAAGAGTCTGCTGCAACGCTAAGTCATCAAGCTGAGGAACAGACTGTTGACCAAAACTGTCGCAATTTCTTTTCTTTAAATCATCTTAATAGAGCAGCCGAGAAACGAAAAGACAAAGCTTGGCTAGAAGAAACTATGAGACTTTCTACATCAAAATACATATTATTTTCAAATCTTAAACCATATGTCACAGAAGTACCTAAATCTTTAATTGGCAAATCAAAATGGAAGTATCTGTTAGCAAGGTTTGCCTATAGCGATATAGAATTTCACTTAGAGACTAAACCATGTGTGGTTCTACTGGGCCAAGATCGAGAGAGAAATTCTGATAGTGAGGCTGAGTTTAAACCAGCAACATATTTTGCGATTGATGTATCTCAAGTTCCTGAAGACCATTTTACCAAAGAACGGGCTGGTGTGTCTCTGTTATCTGCTCCCTTTCCTGGAGCCATGCAGCTTGAGCCCTCAGAGGGGGGCATTTTCAGCGAGGCCCGGTCACTCCTGGCCTGGCATGATCGTTATAAATTCTGTCCCACATGTGGCACCTCTACACATTTAGATGAAGCAGGCTACAAAAGATCTTGTGATGACTCAAAATGCCGCAGTCATGAAGGTATGTAGAATAATAGCTCACACTGCTTGTGACATGACAGCTGTAATTCAAAGTCAAAATCCCAGTTGAGAAAAGAAGGTATATTTAAACTAAATCTTAAAATCATTACCAAGGACGCATGAGATGTTTTGTAAGTAATGAGAATTTGAGCTGCTGAAGAGGGAATAAGTCTCACTCTGCTTTGTACATACTCACTGAAGTCCCTTTATACAGAATCACTACATACCAAATCCTTTCTTAAGAATCATTTTGTAGAGACACTGTTTAATAATACAAGACCAAGTTATACAGTTTACCTGACAATTTCATACAAATTTCTTTCATGTGTAAGGCATTCTTGTAGCAAAAATTACGTCATTACAGTCTACAGCTGTGATAATTTTACTAGAAAGGCTATGACCATTAAACCCTTAAGAATTGTGTAATTTAGAAATAAGGAATGACAAAGAAATTATGTATTTGTGAGGTAAGCTTTGTTTTTCTGTACAGGGGTTAATAATACCTGTTACCCAAGAGTAGATCCATCCATGATAATGCTAGTTGTTTCCCCTGATAACCAAAAGTGTTTGTTGGGAAGAGGGAAGCATTTTCCTCCCAAGATGTTTTCATGTTTGGCTGGCTATATGGAACCAGGTGAGGTTTTACCTTTCTCCTTGTTATGAAAAACATAATGCAGTAGAGCGATTCCATGAAACACAAGGTGGATAAGATGCCAGATAGGGAAGGGAG
>JARFOD010145417.1:0-12829 GCA_031763545.1 Mopalia muscosa | reverse complement strand
GCTACGTCATGTGTATCTAGTCCTCAGTAAGTCCTGCTTGAAGGCTGCTACTTAATGTGTATCTAGTCCTCAGTAAGTCCTGCTTGAAGGCTGCTACTTAATGTGTATCTAGTCCTCAGTAAGTCCTACCTCAGGTCCAGTTCGTATTTAATCAAATATTCATATTTGTGATAAGCTTCATTTGTGAGGGGCCCACTACCATGGCTTAGTAGTTAACACGTAAGCCTACTAGTCCTACTTGGATTTACCGTTTGTGGGTTAGAGTCAGTCTGTGGACCTTCAGGTAGACATGCATGAGTGAGTAACAAGATGTGGCTCTGGCGATAGATAATCTGCATCATATAAGTGAAATACTCTTGAGTGTGAACTCCAATCAAACAAACAAACTTCATGTGTGGCTGAAAATTGTGGAATTATGCTCAGACCTGTGCCTTAGGGAGGCTGGAACCAGATCAATAGTAACCTGTCAGAAGAGTTGGGCAACAAGATGTCCCTCCAAAAATGTACCAAATTATCTTCATGTCCTAGTCACTATGGTCACTCACAACTATATTTGTTGACTGGGTAACCCCCGAAAAAGTTGCGGATTACATTTGTGCACGTTTTTTTTTTGTCATTTTCCCCTGGCCAGATATTTGTGGGAGTATCTTAAAATAGGTGCCTTCTGTCTATCCATTTGATTCATTTATTAGCTGACATGTTGGGACTGCACTGTCATGGCGTTATTCATGCAACGTTCTTGGATGTTTCTCTGTCCATCAATCCATTCTTTGACCCCAGTCTATATCCCGTCTTGTTCTAATCTCAGACTCAAAAAGTACTCAGTGTATTGAGTTGAACTTTGTTTTATTATGCCCCCTGCTTGATGAGATTTTTAAAGAAACTTCACTTTCGTTTTTATATGAAAGAATCCACCAGTGCATGAATAGGGAAACAGCCACGATTAGATTATTTAACAATTATGTTACGTCACTCACATCAGATCCACTTTTTAAATTAACTAATTAATATCTTTGATAATTAGATTGCAAGTGCAGTACAGATGGTTGTCTTTTAAAATATGCAATAGAAATAATTAAAAAAATATTTTTTCTCTCTTATTGGCAGGAAAGGTAAAGGCAAGGAGAGTGGAAACAGGAGATCAAGACCTACTGTGATCGCTGCAGATGATGATTACTTTGACGGTAAAATACATTGACATTTGATAAAATTGGAAAGTTAATCTTCCACCTGTGATAAACCAAGGCAGCATTACTACTCTCCAAGCAAACTGTCCTTACCCTTTCAAAGACCTGCCTTCAAAGACAAATATCAAGGCAGTATTACTACTCTCCAAGCAAACTGTCCTTACCCTTTCAAAGACCTGCCTTCAAAGACAAATAAAAGACCATTAAACACACAAACTATTTCTTATTAGCAGTTATGTTGAAACTGGTTTCCTTTGATGGCAAGTTTTAATTTAACTGGTATCATTGAGTTTTCATCCTGCATTAATCTTGTGGGGAAATGGCTCAAATGCAAAGGACATAATTACATTACCAGAATATCTAGTATGGTGTAATAAAGCCTCTGGGATACTATATAGTGTAAATTTTACTTCAAAAGTGGATGATCCAAAGCTGGCAGTTCTAGGACTGAAGGTAGTGTGCTTGAAGCACAGACGTACTGCTCTACATGTACTTATCATGGGAAGAGCATTGGAGAAACTTCATTTGTTGAACAGAGAAAGGCTCCCTTTGTTTGCCAGAAATATATCCCCACAGCACCGATAGGATTCCACAAACTGTCAAAATTGTGTTCTTAAAAATGTTGGGGGATGAGGCTGCCAGCCAACAACCTAATCCCCCTTATCATCATTTGTAGCTTCAATCTTAGTGTTAAATCTCAATCGCACATCTTCTGTATAGAAAACCTTGAGACTGCCACTCTGAAGGTTCTTGTCCATATTAAAGTAAGCTTTTCTAGGGTACGCATGTAAGTGAAATAACAGTGTTAGTGAAATAACAAAAGCTATTAATGAATTTGTATTCTTTCAGAATTGTATGATGACAGAGAAAGTGACAAATGTGAGTATTTTTTTCTGATTTATCTCTTCACTGATGTTTTTGTTTTGTTTATCTTTTCATTTTTGTTTCCTTTATCCTTTTTACGTGCTGGATGCTTGCTGTGATCATCTTGTATGTTAAAAACTAATTGCAATTTATATTACTGAATATTTATATCTTTTGAAATATCTTAAATTTAACAGTACATTCTGTACATATAACATATTCGGTATATTCTCTGTTCTTTACTCTTAAAATATTGTAACTTGGATTTCTAGTTGTTGTATGCATAACTATAAGCAAGTTATAAGTTTTCCATTCAAGATTTTTCAATAGTTTAATCAGTTTGTTTAATTTTATTACTGTCTTATTGTTACAGTGGAATCTTTGGAGAAACATGGCAGTATTATCACACATTTATTAGGTCAGGTCCGTATAGGTATGGATCTCACAAAAGTCGTGCTACCAACTTTTATATTAGAGAGGCGGTCATTACTGGAGATGTATGCAGACTTCTTTGCTCATCCCGATCTCTTTGTCAAGTAAGATTAACATTATGTGTCTTCCTTTTTAAAATATCATATTCTCAAATGGTCAAATCCTTGTGAACTAGAACTATGTGTATTTGATGTACTATTTAACATTTGAAATGACTATAGAAGTCGATGATCAAAAATCTAGGTCAAGAGGCTTGTTGGGTGAATAAATAAGTAGTCAAAAAATCCATGTTGACGGAACAAAAAATTAAAGATTGTTATTAAACTTTGTTTAGAATCCCAGACCAGGAGACTCCTGCTGAAAGGATGGTGCAGCTAGTCAGGTGGTATTTATCTGCATTTCACGCAGGTAGAAACAGTGATGTGGCTAAAAAACCTTACAATCCTATACTGGGAGAAACGTTTTGCTGTTCGTGGAAATTACCTGATGCTCCCCCGTGTACTGTAAGTCAAGGATTCATTAAAGGAAATTCAGTTTTGACTGGTTAATTACAAAGAATACAACAGATGTTTTACTAAGCTTTCTCTAGTGTTATAAAAACAATTATACTTCCTCAAATTATCCATATTGAACTATTACCATAATAGTTAGTTATATTATAAATAAACCCACAAATTGGTAAATAATACTGACATAAATTACTCTAAATTAATCTTTTATTTCCCAAGCCCAACATGTTTATAACCACATGATGGTTTTTCACATGTGGAAAATACAATTTTTTTTCCAAATGTTATTAGAAAACTTCTTTAGAAAATAAGTGTTATTGAACAACAGTAAAATATCACTTCCATCATTGAATAAAACCCTGCACTGTTATGTCAATATTAATATATTATTGTCCACACTACATCCCTGAGCTCTTTATCCACAGAGCTGTTGATTATAATTTATACACCAGTATAACATGTGTTGATTGTCCAAGGTAACAGTCAAACGGACTACTTTTATGCCAAATAACTATGTGACATTATGAATATTGATTGATTGACAGGAGCTAGTAGATGATGGCCCAGAGAAGAATACAACGAAGGAAGATTTAGCTTTTATAGCAGAACAAGTCTCTCATCATCCACCGAGTAAGTCTTACTTCTCCATCAGTTGGTTTGATCGGGGTTTAACACCTTCTTTTGGTCATTTTACTTATCTGACTGCATCTTCTCTATCAGTATCCCAAAATAAGTTTTTCTGCCTGTCGCAAAGGGCTGTATATTATGTCTTATTATTGTGGTACTGCTGTCTCCGTAAGTACTGGAGGGTCAAAGTTAAGCACTTAACATGTTACCATTGTATTGGTTAAGATATAATCTTATAAAAAGTTGCTATTATTTAACATGGTAATGTCACAAAGTTTTCATTGGATATTGTCAAATTTACTATAATCTTTCACTCTACTTTCAGTTTCAGCGTTTTATGCCGAGCATTTCAACAAGAGGATCACCCTTGATGGTTATATCTGGACGAAGTCTAAGTTTCTGGGTCTGTCTATTGGTGTTCATATGATAGGCCAGGCGGTGGTGTCTGTGATAGACAGAGATGAGGATTATATTATCACATTCCCTAATGGCTATGGCAGGTCAATTATTTATATTACCACTGATAATTCAAAATATAAGATCATTAATATGCAAGAATACAGCATTTCCTTCATTGGTTTGTTTGATTGGGGTTCAACGTCCCATTGAAGGGTATTTTACTTCTATGATGACTGATTGTCCATATTACACTGTCCCTTGCCTAATTGCAGTGAAAAATCAAATCCTGTGACTCACTGATATACTTGAAAATCTGTGAACTGTACATCAATGTAGGATAAATAAGCGCACAAGCTGACCGCTAAGGTACGGCCTCTGCCCCTCCATATTGGGATTTACAGGACATGTCTGCTCCCCACTACTTTGTAGGGCCGTGGCTCAGTGGTAGAGAGTGCGCTTCCTGAACTGAATATGCTTCAATTTACTGTTCACGGGTTCGAGTCCGCCTTTCGACCATCAGGTTTCTGTCCGTCGTCATATAAGTGAAATACCCTTGAGTACGTCATTAAACACCAATCTAACAAATCGAATATCAGGTATATGAGCGAGTCACATGTTGTTGCTCCGGTATTCGTGGCGGTGGTTTTTACGAGGTTTCCTCCTGGTTTTCCACCGTAATAAGGCTGTGTACAGTGTGAAGGGGACAATCCATCGTCATATAAGTGATATACCCTTGAGTACAACGTTAAACACCAATCAAACAAACAAAAGTATTTAACTTATATGATGGTGGTGTATTTCAACAGTACTTAACCTAAGCATAACTATAAAATGGGAAATATTTTGCTTTTGTTATTTGAAGTGTCCAGAAGAGACACCAGGCCTAGTCACCAAACAAACTGTCCCTTATTATACCCATGGGCATGTTGATCATAGCACTGGTAATGTTAACCTCCATTACATGACATCACTTCATGTTGATGGTCTTTCTCTAATCTACTATTAGCGATTTGATCCAGGGTAAGCAACTTATAATCTTTTGAGCAACTGGACCCAGAAAGCTGCACACCAGTGGTACCTGGCTAATGTGACTAGGTGAGAAGTGGTCTTCCCCTGTTTAAGTAATAAAAGATGTCCTTCTCACCTTTTATTAAAAAAAGTAATGTTTTGAAATATATTATTGAAGTAAGCTGTGTAGAAGCTTTGTTTTCCTAGAAGAGCTTTCAAAGTGAACATTTAAAGTATCTATAATCATACAAATGCTGTCTACTTTTTGCAGAATATTATCTTTATGCTCGTGAAATACCATTGAACACAGCTTGATAATGATTGAATAAATGTAATATTGATTATTTACCAGATCTATACTGACAGTCCCCTGGGTTGAGTTGGGTGGTAAGGTGAACATAAGCTGTGCTCAGACTGGGTATACAGCCACTGTTGACTTTCACACCAAGGTGAGTTAATTTATTTATATCACAAGACCATCTTGTTGGAAGGGAAAACAATTGCTTATTTTAAACTTTATATTTATATTTCAAACCAAGGATTATATATAGTATACAGTGATATGAAACATTCCTTCCCTTAGAATCAGGAATGTGTCACTCGGCCGCACATTTTCCCATTGTATCAAGTAGCAGATATTATACGATTATTAGTTAAACTGAGAAAGGTAAGTAGCATCTTCACTCATGGAATACAAAAGAAAGGTCACTCAAAAAGGGTTGTAGAGCATAATTTAAGCATGAATCCGTTCATGTTAACAGCGATACAGCCAAGACGGGGACTCTGCAGTTCACTTTGTGTTGCGGAAGTAACCGGTTTTGTGAAAATAAGACTATGAACCCACACAGCGATCACATTTATTGGAAACAGGTTTCTTTCGGTTGGCAGAGCTAAAGAGGAACAGGGAGCCTATCATGTTTGTGGTGTTTGTATTGCGTCCTGTTGTTGTCATCCTGTATTTGTCCCGTCCTTATCTTTTTTTGTTGCCAGTGGGGTCGAGGGTGGTTTCCTTTACCCATTAGGCTGGCACGTCGTCATATAAGTGAAATACCCTTGAGTACGAAGTTAAACACCAATCAAACAAACAAACAATCTTTCGGATGGATATTATTTTAACTATTCAAGATTATGAAAGACAACAAATGAAGTCCTACAAAAATACCTTAAAAATAAGTGATTGTAAACATAACCTGTTAACGCTGATTTGAAGGGGAGTGTTTCATATCCCTGTATACTAATCCCAAAGCAAACGTATGTATGCCCATTATTTATTCAACGGAAATGTAGAAAGATAGTAATATTAAATTAAAATGCTTCCCATCTTGGTTGTGCTAGTGTTAATTATTGTTGGAATACACCGCTGGCGGCATAAGTGAAATACCCTTAAACACGGCGTAAAAAAACAATCAATCGATCATTCAGAAATGAGTTTTTTTTATTGCTTGGCACATTTTAATGTCATGCCCAAGATTATTTACTAGTTATGTATGAAACATCTCTTGAATGCTGCGATGTTCCGAGGTTATAACGAAGTTGATATCTTTATAAAATGTGATTTTGCTTGTAACTACCCAAATTTCTGATTGTTGCTTGTGTGTTTTCTTAGTGAGGTTCCTATTGCCCTAAGAGCTAAGGGACAGTATACAGCTCTTTTGTTCTGCTGTCTTTTTTATGTAACATATGATTGTCCTGTTTTGTCATTGTTTATTGCCCGTGTTGTCTCTCATGGCTGCCATCATCAATTGGGCAGACATCATATGAGGGAAATAACCAGAAGCCTTTGCCATTACATAAATCAAACAAGATGCTGCTCTAACAGACCATGTAAATCATGCTGTTTCTGTTTTAGCCATTCTATGGTGGAAGGAAGCACAGAGTATCTGCTGAAGTTTATGCCCCAAATGACAAGAAGTCTATATGCAGTGTTGAAGGGGAATGGAATGGGGTCATGTATGCTAAATATAATACAGGGGTAAGTGGCTGCAGTATTGTTCTGGCTGAATGCTTTGTCTTGATTTTTGTGCAAATATCTGTGGATTTGGATCACAGACCTGTTTTTTTCACTGGAGGCCCATTACCATGGCCTATAGTTAGTCGGGAGTCCCTTAGAGAACCTCAATTACATATATCTAAGGGAGTCACCTCGAAATGACTCACAGTCTGGAGTCCCTTAGAGAACCTCAAGTACATATATCTGAGGGTGTCAACTCGAGAGGACTCACAAGCTAAAGGGGCCCGTGGCTCAGTGGTAGCGAGTGCGCTTCCTGAACCGAACATGCTTCGATTTACCATTCACGGGTTTGAGTCTGTCTTTCGACCATCAGGTATATGAGCGAGTCACATGTTGTGGCTCCGGCAATCGCGGGGATGGTTTTTACGAGGTTCCCTCTCGGTTTTCCATCGTAATAAGGCTGTGTACAGTGTGAAGTGTACAATCCGTCGTCATATAAGTGAAATACCCTTGAGTACGACGTTAAACAGCAATCAAACAAACAAACAAACAAACACAAGCTGAAGCTCCCTAGAGAACCTCAAGTACATATATCTGAGGGAGTCACCTCGAGATGACTCACAAGCTAGAGTCTCTTAGAGAGCCTCAAGTACATTTATGTGAAAGAGTCACCTCGACAATCTGTCTTCATATAAGTTAAATACCCTTGAGTATGACATTAAAGCCCAATCAAACAAACAAACATATACCGGAGTTACATATATATCTGAGGGAATTACCTGGAGAGGACTCCTGCTGTTCTCATTTACAAAGTATTTAAGTAAGACAGAATAATAAGTACACCTGTTATTTATATACATGTAGGTACCATTGTTGTGGATGTTAAAACCCCAACCAAACATACAAGCAAATCTTTCACTAGTGTTCTTGTCCACTTTTTATACCTTGACTATATTCTACATATACCATGTTATGCATCTCGTCATCGTTAGGCAGATAACTAGTGGGACATATGAACACTTTTTAACAGTTAGGTTTAACAGTAAGTAGTATGAAATAAGTTTTCCGTTATCCTGGTGCTCAAAAAGCCAAGGGGCAATAAGAAATTGATCTGTCCAGTTAAATAATGTCAAGTGCCCCAAATGTAGAAAAATAAGAAATGTTTCCAGCTCCCTATCATTTCTTTTGAGAAATATTTTGTGATAAGCATATTTGCATTGTATGTTCTGTACTATCTAGCAAAATGAAGTGTTTGTGGATACTCAGAAAATGGCCATCATGAAGAAAAGAGTTAAGCCCCGAGAACAGCAAGTAGAATTTGAATCTAGGAGGTAAGTATTCCTTATTCTCAACATTGGTACAAATGGCCATTAATAACTTGAGGGCGTCTGGCTAAATGTAAGAAGTTTTCAGCTTAGTCATTGTTTCTTTGGTTAGTGCCAGGGTAGAAACTATTTCACCAGAGCCAAACTCTCTCAGGAGTTGGGGTACAACTGTACAGGGTATGCTGCTGTTTATTTGAAATGTAGCAATGCTATCTTTACTTAGCACTGGAGGTGAATTAACTTTCCAACATTATGGAATCAATCAAAATCACAAAATGGATTGTAATACTTCTTATGACTAATCTATTCTCTGGTGTTTATATCGTTTTATGTTATGTGCTTTATAATAAATTGGTTTAGGACACTGAAGGAACATTAATTTTCCAACAAAACAAAACCCTTTACATTTGATGGACGATTTGAGTATGGTAAATACAGTTGGATACACCATGAACTGTCATTAGTGAAATACCTTTGGCAGTTGGCACAGTGATTAATTACACAGCAATCAATCAATCAACAATTCTTTGCTTTTAAAATTGAAAAATATGGATACTTATGTTTTTATTTGTTCAGATTATGGCAGGAAGTAACACGTAGCCTGAAAGAGAATAAAGTTGAGATGGCCACAGGAGAAAAACACAGATTAGAACAAAGACAGAGGGAAGAGGCCAAACACAGGAAAGAGCACGGGTTAAAAGTGGAAACTAAGGTATCCCTCAAAGCATATCGCTTTTACATTCACCAGCTCCTTAAATCTGTTTGGTAATTTGTAGATTAATTTTCTACCTGGTTTTATTAACACAACTTATTTATTTATTTATTTTATTGATGTAAGGGGTATTGATTTCAAATTTAAAAAGAGCTTTAACGGTCAGTCTGTGAAGATATATTTAAAAAAACCACAATCTGAGGATAAAGACTTCCTCGTATACAAATTCAACAAATCTAGTTGGTATATTACCATATTTTTCTATATTCTTTGTTTGGGTTGTGCAAGAGTCAATTATTGTAGGAATACACTGCCACCATATAAGTGAAATACCCTTAAGCATGGCGTAAAACACCAATCAATCTTTGTTTGGGTTGCCACCATCACACTGTCTCTGTTACATGTATGTTATCACTAATGAGATGGCTGAAAATACTATATTACCTGCTAATTCTGTACATCTCTAATGTTTGGGGTTATCTGTCTTTCTGTTGTTAGCACTTCCATGAGGTTGGTGAACACTGGCTCTATGATCGTCCTTTGCTGAAGAGACTCTCTCAGAACTCAACAACCATTTCACAGTGAACAACAAACTCAAACTGAATGATCCAAAACAAATTATCTTTGGACAAAAACAATTTACTGTTGAAGTGTTAACTGAAGATGAACAGCCAATTATCAGCTCTGTTAACAACAGTACCCTATCACTCTGAAATACAAAAAGAAGTGCACAAACTGACAAATAAACAAAAAACTCAGGAGAGAATAGAACACATGTGTAGAGCTAAGTTAAAGAACTTAGTAAACAGCAAACAGCAATCTTATTCTCGTGAGAGTTTCTACAGTGGGTGTGACTAAGACAACTCTCATACACCATGCCAGGCATTAGCACCTTTATTTCCGCCAATATTTGGGGTGTTGTATGCCATTGACCAGAGATTAAAAAAAGTGTAAAACAAGATGGCCCGGGTGTATCTTAGAGTCAATATCTCGACATAGGAAGTAGAATCGATTATATTTTAGAATAAGCAAACTATTGTCTTGGAGACAACCAACTATCTTGTCTTTTAGTGGACAAAAACCAAACTTTTTTACCTTAATCTGCTCTTCCAAGAATTGTTCTTTTGATGCCAAATAATAGTACACATGTATTTATCAGTATTAAAAGTAATACAGACTAAATACAAACAAATGTTGATTAATATATTGAATATATTTAAACATGTGGTTTGTAAAGATTTGATAAGTATGTAAGAACATGTCAGTAATCATGAATTTATGAACAAGATAAAGAGTTTTAAGATTTCCTATGTCAGATTTCATTAAATTATTTGAAAAATTTAAAGTATGTAATGACTCAAGTCCCAAGTAATATGAAAACACAAATTGTTTTACCAGAGAAAAAATCCTTATTTTTTTCCACCTGAAATATGTATTATCTGCACAATTATTAGGCCATTCAATAGTTTCCAAAGTTGTAATTCTATAAATGTGATTTAGGTCAAGGGTATTAAGAAAATTATCAAAGAAAACTTGAAGCTATTTTGCATTTGATTTTAATTACATGCACATCAATAATTACCCATCAATAAGTTTTTTTTCTCCACTTTTAGAATTTTCTGCTCATTTAACATTTCTTTAAAAAACTTTGTTGGTGTCTGTTTTGGTTACCATGAGGACTCGGTTGATGGTATATGGCATCAGACTATCAGATATAAATTGAATAAAACAGAAAATCATATGAATCTATTATGTAAGACAAAATGTCAAATTTTAGGATATGCGACTGGCATAGTGACCAGTTTGTGTATCCATACATCGAAGTAACTTGTATCTTTGTACATCTGTCTTTTTTTCTGTCACATTAAATGGTATAAAAAAATTAATGCTGTATTGTGATCAAGAGATAGATTATATTGAAACATATGAATGTGCATGAGTTAGGGGCATGCATTATGCAATAATCTCTTAATTTTTAAAGTTTAGCTGAACCATGAAATGTAATGAAATCTTGCTTAAGTAAGGGTTGGGGATCGGGGGGAGTGTAGAGAAATTTTGTTTGAGGTATGGTCGGGTGACATGATCCCTAGCATTATCATTGTTGCTAATTTCTAGTGTTTAATTTTTTTACAAAGTGTATTATATGGTTTGGAACAGTGCTTATTTGTAATAAAAAATACTTAACTCATCTCACTGCAGTGTGTGTGTGTTTACTATTAAACTGTCAGTATATTCTGTTACATTCTAGTGTGACTCACTCTCATTAGTAACTCAACTTAATATATTGATTGGTAATTTACACAGATAATATACATCTATGTTGATATTGACAAAGGATATAAACAAATTTTATGCTTTTATAGTGTATGAAATCTGTGTAGAGCATTTGGAACTGTTAATAGAGTTAATGTCTTCTATCAGTCACCACTGTCGTACTACAGTTTCTAGCTGTAAAAAAAATCCAAGTATTGATTCAATGTTAGAAAAAGGAATTTTATTATGATTAATTTTTCTTTTTTGCTACAAGTGACAGATCAAATCACCCTTTTTTTAACAACATTAGATCTTTGTCATTTTATAGAGCTATCGGCCACTTAATCTTTATTTGGAAAACAAGTTGAAAGGTCATTGTCATTACGTGCAAAAGTCAGTAGGTAAAAGATCAGTGTGCAACTTTTAATCTTTTGACACAGTTCACCTACAAAGTAAAGTTAGTACTCCAATACTTATTAATATATTCATGTATGAACTATACACTTAGATGAATGAAATCAATGTCCAGAAATCGTTGGAATCTGTGGTTACTTAATCTGCTCTATTGGGCTTAACTTTGTGAAACTTCTGAGTGGCAATAATTGACTCAGTGCTCTTTAGAAATAGCATAGAGAACTAAATTATAACATGGATAGGCCTACTGAATTCACACGTCTGTTTTAGGCTATCTATGATCTAATATCACTGCAAACATGTGCACATGTAAGTCTATTGTCAAGTATCTTGTTTCTGCATAGATTAGATAACTTCCCATGTATGTACCACACAAGCAAAGTGTCAAAACTAAAACAGACTAGTGAACCAGCATAGGTACATTAAGCAGATGCAGTTCTGTACCGGTAGTTAAATCTTAGCTTTGTGAACATAGCCAATACATACATTATTAATTTACTGTTAATAACTGGGCCACGCCCGAAATTAATTTCTTCCTGCCCCAAAATTAATTTCTACCCACCCCAAAAATTAATATCTACCCGCCCCGAAATTAGTTTTCACCCACCCCCAAAATTCATTTTCACCCGCCCCCAAATTCATTTCTACCTGCCCTGAAAATTCATTGCTATCCGGCCCGATAATCATTTCCACTCGGCTAGAAATTAGTTTTCACCCTCCCCAAAATTAATCTATAGACAGCCCTAACTTTGTTTCCACGCACCCCGAAATTCTTTTCCACCCTCCCCTGAATTCATTTCCACCGGCCAAGAAATTCATACATTTTTTTACTTTTTAAAATTTTTTAAAATTTTTTAATTTTTTTGTTGCTCTGAAAGACGCACACATGACGCCATTAGAGAGCGTATCGACTGATATTACCAGTTCAGCATTCCATCATGATGCTATATACCAGGTTAAATCATAAATACATAGCCTGACTTAGCACAATGAATAGGGCTAATTCCTTCGTCTTAGCCCTACGTAGCTCCTATCTAAACCCATGGTGAAAGTTGGAAATCGATAGGCCGTTATGGCCGGCCTCAAAAAAACTATTTCTGATTTTTCTCTGATTTTTTCTAGATACACTGAAACCACTGATTAGTATT
>JARFOD010145406.1:0-12829 GCA_031763545.1 Mopalia muscosa | reverse complement strand
CCCATCAATAGCTATCATTTATTCATAGTCATAATTCTATCCTTTAAATTTAGGCTTTAACAGTTTGCCTATATTAAATAATGAGAATGTTACAGAAATTAAACTAAATGTTTGGTTTTATTGAATTTCAATATCAAATGGAGCATTTTAACAACATAATATTCATGCCTTCTGAATTATTTTCTATTAAATCTGCAGTAGACCTAATATTTGTTTCATAAGTGTTTTACTCCATAAGTAAGGTTAGTTCACTTATTATCTCTGTGTGGTACTGGTATATGATATTTTAGTGGCCATTTGGGTGAAATAAATCATCCTCTAGGTAAAGCTACAAATAATGAGAAGATGAGTTGGGACACAAAATGTGTTGAAGGGATATTATCCCTGCTTGTTATAACATCTCATGCTAAAAATTGATCCTCAGGAGGAGCATATCTTTGGGTCTAAAAACAGATTGGATTGTCTTTATAAATATATAAAAAAAAGACTTGTTTCATTTTGCAAGTTCCATTCCAGTCTGTCCCTGTTTGACTAATTTAAAATGATTTTAAAAGTACCACTTTAGAATCACTGACACATCCATCTTTGTCAGACCTGCCTAACCTAGAAGAAATTTATGTGTAAACAATTATTTTTGTAGAAGTATTTTCTAACCATACTGTGTATTTTTGTGTTACAGCATAGTACAGAATTTTAATATTCGTGTGTATTTTGATGGCCTTTTGATGTATTTAACATATGAGTAGAAAATACTCCAGAATACACCAGCTAGGCAGGTCCATTTTGTTCAATCTTTATTTAAATTAAATGGAAATAAAGTAACCCTGCATTCTCGTGCATTTCATATAATGGGATGTTAAATCAACACAATGTGAGAGATATAATATAAGTTATGAAACCTTTTTATTTTCAATATTTTATAATGATCTGAAGCATAAATTTCAAGATGTTTGAAAATTTTGTGATTCTGTTGTGTCAGAAAATTGTACATGGGGTTACTGTTACATGTATATCATTCACAGGGAAAACTACATTTTTTCCCAGGTTTTAACCAAGCTTAAGAGATGGGAAACAACATTTTTATTATCATAAAGACATCTTGTAAGGAAAAGTATACAATCTAATTCTGAAATTAATTTCTGGACACAGTGCTTTTTCCCCAGTCCATTGCAATTTAAACTTTGCTTAGGCTGATGAGTCTTGATGAAGTATTTTAATATAAATGTTACAAATGCCACAAAGTTGTCACAAAATAGCATGAATGGAGAAAGTCATGAATATAAAGCACAAAATCATCCATCTGCTGGTAACTCAGATTCCAGAAGAATCTGGAATGCCTCAGAAATAAGAAGCTGAACAGAGCGGTTGGCCATCATTAAAACATCTCAGTTTAATTTCACTTGCCTGAGTGTTCTGTCAGGTTTCAGACCAGTTTCCCGAATATCCGGAAAAAAATTTGAAAAAAACTACAAAAAATAAATGTATGTTTGGGTATAATGTTATTTTACTTATGTATATTCCTAGGATTCACAGCAAATTTGTCATCCTTCAACTTTAAGTAAGAACACAAGCAGGGTATTGGATGCAAAAACCAAAACAATTATTTTTGGACACACCTATCTTTTGATTCAAGACAGTAATTAAAAAGTTCCTTTAGTTTTTTTTAATTTCTCCATCTCAAAGTCATAAAATACCAAAAATAAAATGAATTCATCGTTACTATTGCATGGCTATATAATACTTTAAAAAGCTACTAACCTCTGTAGAAAACAGTTTAACCAAACTAGTGTGTTATTTACAAACTACTGTAAGATATTGCACATGTTAATAATCCCAACCTCTTTATTTTTTTAAAATTTAAATAATGTAAAAAAAAATTAAATTGACCGTTGTGACTTTTTAAAAAACATAATGCCTCCACATACATGTGCAGAGGACAACCGCAATGAACTTCTTGCTTATTGCCAAGTAACCTTCTTCTGAGATGGGCATACACAATTTCAGATTAGACATACTGCCTGGAAATGAAAATGAACTTTTATTACAAATTATACCTAATAAATCCAAGGATATTATTTAAATATCATTACAAGATTTCGATTAAACAAATATTTAGTACTTTGTCAACCACCCTTTTTCATGGCAATCAGTCCAATGCGATACTTTAATACTTAGCCCGAACATCTGGCTTATTTCTTTGCCTTTCACTCACACTGGCAAATATTTTAAAAAGGAATGGGAATGTGGTAAACTTGACATACCGTAACCGATTTGCGCAGCTATTAAATGCTAATGAAGGTCAAACACTATTTAACAGTATCTTGTTTGAGTGGCATTTAGAAGCTGGTGAATTAGTAAGACATGAATTTGATAATTTCTAATAAATAATAATATATAATAGATAATTTCTAGAAATTATCATTACTCAGCATGTTTCAAGAAAACACATAATAACACTTATAACTTATTTTAACTAATCAAGCCTATTTCAGCCTATCAAACTTCAGCAGGATGCTATTACATTTTCATAAAGACTTTGTTTCCATTGTTTTATTACAAATTTAATTCATTTTTGTCAGTACTTTTATAAAAACAAAATGTACATTATTGCATGCCTTGTTTCAAGAGACTCCAGTCCAATGTTTGGCGTCGCTTGCCTAATAGAGTAGACATAGGGGCCTTTCATGTGTGGAACATCTATACATGTCTTACTTTTCATTATATAGACGATCTTGCTGCACACAGAGCACACTGCACATCGTGAAATTCCACTGTTAAACGGCTTTCGGCAAACATCAAGTAGACCACAAAGTCCTTATCGCGAGACTTTCTATAGAGAACGAGACTAAGACAACTCTCGTACGCTATGCCAGGTCATCGCACATTAATTTTCCCCAATATTTGGGGCGACCTATCAGCCACAGACCAGCAAATAAAAGAAGAGCAAAACAAGATGGCCCGGGTGTATCTTAGAGTCAATATCTCGAGGTAGGAAGTAGAATTGATTATATATTAGAATGCACTCCATGTGGACATTTTTACCCTATAAACACAGGAGAGCTCTCCACGAATTCCCTTAGCTAAGTGCACTTAAACATGTTTGCTGAAATTCACTTAAGGGTATTTGCTAAGTGCACTACTGTAAGGGTAAATTTTATACTTAAGTAAATTGGTTTAAGTGAAGTTTGGTGAAATCGGCCCCTGTCACACTGAAACATCCATTCTGTCACACTACACCTCCATTCTGTGACACTGAAACAACGATTCTGTGACACTGAAACATCCATTCTGTCACACTAACACATCCATTCTGTCAGACTGACACATCCATTCTGTCACACTGACACATCCATTCTGTCACACTGAAACATCCATTCTGTCACACTTACACCTCCATTCTGTGACACTGAAACATCGATTCTGTGACACTGAAACATTCATTCTGTCACACTAACACATCCATTCTGTCAGACTGACACATCCATTCTGTCACACTGAAACATCCATTCTGACACACTGAAACATCCATTCTGTGACACAGGAACATCCATTCTGTGACACTGAAAGATCCAGTCTGTCACATTAACACCTCCATTCTGTCAGATTGACACATCCATTCTGACACACTGATTTATCCATTCTGTCACACTGACACATCCATTCTGTCACACTAACACCTCCATTCTGACACACTGACACATCCATTCTGACACACTGACACATCCATTCTGTCACACTGACACATCCATTTTGTCACTGACACATCCATTCTGTTTTACTAAAACATCTATTCTGTCACACTAACACCTCCATTCTGCCACACTGACACATCCATTCTGTCACACATCCATTCTGTCACACTGACACATCCATTCTGACACACTGACAGATCCATTCTGTCACACTGACAAATCCATTCTGACACACTGACACATCCATTCTGTCACACTGACACCTCCATTCTGTCACTAACACCTTCATTCTGTCACACTGACACATCCATTCTATCACGCTGACACATCCATTCTGTCACACTGACACACTGACAGATCCATTATGTCACACTGAAACAGCCATTCTGTCACAATGAAACATCCATTCTGACACACTGAAGTGTCCATTCTGTCACGCTGAAACATCCATTCCCAAGATACAAACTGCACGTCAACTAACACAAATACAAAAACAATGGGCCCCGTACATATTGTGAAATATATGGATATTTACATGTGTAATTATTTGTATTCCATACTATTATTTGTAATTTCTTAGTTTACTGATTTTTAGGTATCATTCCTGATATAAGTTTTGAATATTCAAATTACTTAATAATTTCTCACTTTGATTTTGCTGTATTCAGCTGTGAAACATGATACTTGTTTATGTTTCTCAAGGCATATTATTTCTGCCCTTTACTGTATTATAAATGAACATTGTTTTGTGGAAATATGATTGTGAGTGTTTATAATCTGTCATTAACCTTTTGTTTTAATAACTCGGTTATGTTTTCATAAACGCCATTGTATCTTGAACTATGTTATCAATGTACTGTTTTGTTTACATAAATACCATTGTGTCTTGAACTATGTTATCAATGTACTGTTTATAATAATATCAAAATGTTGTTTGCATCGGCTCTCAACTGATTTCACCATTGTAACTCCATGATGGTTGACAACGTATTTGTATGTTTAGGACTAGAGTGGTGACAACTTGGTTGTTACTTTGTAGCTAAAATTTGCTATAAAACCTCCAGCGTGAGAAACATACTTTAGATTTGTTTTTGGCTTGACAAACTCCACTCGCTAATTATTTAGGAGTGTTCAAAATTGGATGACTATACTTTCGTTACAAAATTCCATGAAACTGAGGGAAGGGGGAGATATCTACAAACCATCCATCTCGGAGAAAGAGAGATGTGTTACTGTATCATCTTTACGAAATAAAATCAACGCTTAATTATGTCTGCCTAAATACTATCGACTTGTGTCTGTTCTTCTCTTTCGACACAGTGCTCTGAGGCCATAGCTATTTTAGAAGTGTCAAGGAGTTCTCCTATAGAGAATCGAATTCGCATATACTTCAGGGTGTGCGAAAACTACCCTGGCCAGGAAGGGTGTGGCTGGCCCTTGTTCCCCAAGTGACCCAAAGTTCGCAACATGTATGTCTTTATCTCTTAATTGAGAATGCATTTGGGAATTGAACCTTATCCTAAGTCTGCCTTGATCTAAGTGGTATCGAGTCCTCCTTGTATATACCAATTATAAATCTGAATTGTGGGGACGGATATCTTTATTTTGGTAAATATTTATAAATAATTAGAATCCCACTGCATTCACATAAAAGAATATGGAATACTAAAGAAAACATCTGAAAAAATGCTGCCTAACGGGGACAGGAGAAATGTCAACAACCTTGTGTACTAGCCGGTATGCTCCCTGGTCGAACACCGTGTGGCCCTCTAGCTAAGAGCAGTTGGTTTGAAGAGTAGCATTACTCTCTTCACTTATCACTTGGGGAAACTGTTCAACTTTATGGAAACACTTGGCATCTTGGTTGTGCTGATGTCAATTATTGTTGGAATACACGGCTGTTATATAAGCGCAATACCCTTAAGCACATCGTCAAACACCTAAAAATTAATCAATCGACCACATTGTGTACTAGGTAGTATAAACCTCGGGTCGACCACATTGTGTACTAGCTGGGATCGACCTCGGGTCGACCACATTGTGTACTAGCTGGTATGGGCCCCAGATCGACCAGGTTGTGTACTAGGGGCCCCGGATCGAGCTCATTGAGTAGGCTACTAGCTGGTATGTGCCCCGGATCGAGCTCATTGTGTACTAGATGGTATGGACCTCGGGTCGACCATGCTGTGTACTAGCTGCTATGCGCCCCCGATCGAGCTCATTGAGTACTAGATGGTATGGGCCCCGGATCGAACACATTGTGTACTATGTGGTATGGACCTCGGGTCGACCACGTTGTGTATAGCTGGTATTGGCCCCAGGTCGACCACGTTGTGTATTAGGTTCTATGGGCCCCGGTTCGAGCTCATTGAGTACTAGCTGGTATGTGCTCCGGATCGACTTTATTGTGTGCTAGCTGATATTGTCCTCGGCTAGCCGTACTACGTATTCCTTAGATTGAGACAGAGACTGATCACAAAGGAAGGATAAAGAATGGCTCTTTAATAGCAAGCGAAGCCATATTCTCTAATTAAATATAGCAAGCTACAGACAAACGCTACATCGCCTGGTCTTATGGATTTGTTTGTAGTATTGGCAATGGTCCATTCCAGTTGAAAATTGATATTATATTGCCGATTAAATCAGAACCACTGCTTAATAAGGAACTGTTTAACGGTATATCCCCTTAAGGTACACACGTTCTTCTTTTATCCAGTGAAGTAGAGTGATTGTTATCGGTCATAAAATGCTTGGGCAAGGGTCCGTTCTGGGTCGAATGTTATGTCATACTGTCATTACGTCTAGACAATTGCTTGTTATGGCACCAAAACTACATAGCCTTGAGGTAGCCACATGAAACATTTTAAACGTGGTTGGACCTGCATTTGAAACTAACAATTTAAGAAATTACAATTAAACACCTCTCCAATAAAGCAACCATGTTTGAATAATTTAGCCAAAAGACCCTGGTTCGGTACAGAATGTCGAATAAAGGAAAACAATCACAATGCCATTATTTAAATTCTATATTTGATAAAGAATTATCACACAAAGCCAGTAAGGAGTATAAACACATTTTACGTAATTCACACACACAAAACAGGAAAATTTCAGCGAATTCAAAGGAATACTGGAAATATGTAAACAAATTAAGCACTTCTGTAAATACAGAAAATAAGTTCCTCTAAGTGATATCCTGGAGCATTATAAAGCTGCCAATAAAGATAACGACTTGAATCAGACTGAACCAGAGACAATACAATATGTATATACCACAATTGGTTCTAACAATTTAAACTTATACCTTTTTCTCCCAACGAAAAAGAGTAAAAGAGCTTAAAACAAATAAATCTGTGGACATGGATGGTATTGTAACGAATAAATAATTTCAACAATAGATGTTAAACGTGTATTTAAATTTTTTAAAATATTGTTTTGATATCTGGATACATTCCCCAATCCTGGTTATCTGGTGTTATTTAACCCACATACAATGATGAAATATGTGCCAGAGATCCAGCTAATTACAGACCTATAACTTTACTTAGTTGTATGGGTAAATTATTTACATGTATCCTTAATTCAAGACTTACACAGTATCTAAATGGCAATGCCTTGCAGTCAGAACTTCAAGCTGGTTTGAGAAAGGATTATTCAATCTCGGATCATATGTTTAATTTAAAATGTGCTGTTGAAATTATGAAACGGAAGAAAAAGAAGTTATTCTGCGCATTTATTGACCTAATTAAGGCATTTGATACAGTGAACACAGAAGCGCTCTGAATCAAACTGGTTCATGGAAAATTCTTAGGTGAAATCGTAAACCTATACCGGAATCAAATCGTATGTCAAAAGAAATAATGCTTTTCCGATCTGTTTCCGTGTGGGATCGGCGTGAGACAGGGTGAAAATCGTTCTCCATTGTTATCACAAGGTGACCTAGTTGGTGTATAGATTCATTCCGCTTGATCATGATTCTTCGTGTAAGCGGCACTGGACAGGAGCATGGATGTAAGCGTGGACTCTCGCTAGCTAATCGTTAGCCTTTTACTGTAAATTGATTTTAGGCTTGTCGATTGAGACCTCCATCTTGTGTTATTGGTACCTGACCAATGTTTATGCCCGTTTTAACTGCTGCATCAATTGTACAAAGCAAGAGACGTATTTATCTTCGGTGGTTCAGTTAGTCATTCTCTTTGTATATTGCACGGCTATAGTCCGGTTGGCCCACGTTAGTCTGGGCGGCCAAACCCAAGCGAGTTTCTGACTTGTTGTCAGGTATGTGTATGACAAAATTCCTATTGTTTTTATACACTCTGAACTTGATTACTTTGTACATTAACGGGTATATACAGAAGTTTTCCTTTCTTTGTCAGGAACATACCCTGAAGCAGGCGGCCACGTATCTATAGTGGTGTTAGCCATTTGTATGCTTCCTGTGTGGGACCATGTCCCGTGTCCAGTAGGCCTGTCGAGCCGATGTTGTTTACGATGTTTCCCTGATGTCTATAATAAATTGTTGTCCGGTCCATTTGTTGTTCCTGTGTTCTCTGTGTGTGGTGTGACGTCCTATATGCTCATCCGAGTACACGAGGCAGACCCGAAACAAATAGAAATTAAATGGAGTCTGTTGGTATCCCTAACCCAACATGTGACAATTGTTAATTGCTATCTCCTTTTAACTACATTGAATCATATCTAACAACTAACTCCTGTAAAGATATTACAACAAAAGCGATAACATAGATATTTATTAAAGACTGTTTGGACTTAACATGCTGACAACACAGTAGTCTTAGGAAGCACAGAGAGGGACCTCCAATATTTGCTCGTATAACGAGTACTGTATTGAGTGGTGGCTCAGCATTAACAAGTCAAAAACAAAAGTAACGGTATTAGGTGGCAGAAATCAATGACAATTTACGTTTAAACTTGATAACGAAGACCTAGAAAAGGTCGATCAATTTAAATTTCAACTCAAACAGTAACTTTAATTATTGCAAGAAGCAAAGTATCACGAAAGCCACTAAAGCAACACACCGTTTACCAGAAAACAAAGAAATTTAGATTTACCTTTAGAATCAATTTCGGAATTTTTTAATCAAACAGTAATTGTATTTTGTTATTCCGATGCGAGATCTCGGGATATGGGAATTTCCTTATAAAACTGATACAAATTGCTGAGATTAAATTCCTGAAACAATTACTCAATCTGAGAAAATTTACTCCTGGTCTAAGGCTAACTTGGGAGATATCCTATTGACCTAATAATCAAATCCAGATTAATCAACTATTGGAGTAAACTACAAACCAGTAAAACTACCAAACTGTGTTATACGCTTTATCATCATTCGTACCTTGACCTACAACTATTTCCTTGCTTGAGAAAAGTTAGAGAAATATTTGAACTAGGATTATGTCCTATAAATTATGCTCCTCGCTGAATTAATCCTGGATAAAGATGTGCGTTAAACGTCCATTACAGGATCAATATCTACAAACTTGGAATGACGAAATAAACAATTCCAGTAAGGGAAGACTCTACACAAAAAAAAAATAAATAAAAACGAAGTTTGAATTTGAAATCTGTTTTGCTGTACTTCCAGATAAACTTATATGATCTTTAAGAAGATTCAGAACACCGAATCACAAATACTGAAACGGGTCGTTGGAATATTATACGAACAGCATGAAGAGTTTGTGAAGACTGAACACTATACGGTTGGTGATGAATATTTGAATGCTGTAACCATGAAGATCATCATATAAAAAAGGATATTAAATTACTACATTAATAATTAATTAAGTCACGGCCTTTGTAACCCTTTATCTAGAAAAATGTAAGCGTCCTTCGCAAATTGAGTCAAGTAATTACAATAAAATAATTTAAACGTTTATTCTTGATCAAGATATGTAGGACATTTTTCTATTTAGAATAACTATATATTGGCTCCCTTATATAGAAGGCTTATACAGCTCTAACTAGGGATAGCTTACACAATTATTACTATACTCTTGCGCTTCTGTGTATTGTGTCTGTGCAGAAGGTATTGCGTAATAGGTACTCTCGTATCAGAAGCTTTAAAATAGCCTATAGAGAATGTTAATAATTCATTTCTTATAACTTTGACTGATCTATAAATATTCCCCATAAAATAACCAATGTTATACAAGACGGAGAAGAGTGATGGTGTGGAAGGCCAGCCATACAGGAGGTACAACACTGGCTCTAACGAGATAATCAACCATACTCTCGGAAGATAACTGATTACAGTTTATCTCATCTGATTTTATTCAGATAATGACAGTCGTTATTGTCGGGTTTTCTCGGCCTTGCCTGGTCGAATATAACTGTTTCCTAGTGTGTGTCTAGACATCAATATACCTTCCCCGTGTTGTCCAATTTGTAACAATGGACCCGTATCAGCGATCTAAACTCAAGTGTGGACCTACCCTAACCCTTTTGTTACACCTGTACCCACAATGCTCGCATTTTATCGGTTTTATCAGATTCCAAGATTAATTGGGTCTTAATATACATGAGTGAAGTTAAGTAACAGCTAATCAGGCATCTTCCTCTATTCTCTCACCATTGTCCTGAGTAATCGTGAACGATCTGAACGAAACCTACAGAGACCAGAGGATGACCATTGTGCTCAACTGCCTACAACCTCACACAACCAATCCTGCATTCAGTAACCAAGTCTTGAGGGTTTGAACTCGAAAATTAACGATTGAAACTTTCATCTAGTTTACCCATCAGCCAAATCTTATATAATTGCTTCAGCACAATCAGGTAGGAGTGTGGCTAAGGCTAAACGCTTGGGCTAATAAAGCGGTAAATATCACCCATAAACTATTTAGTAACATTAATTAAAGTTTAATACCCTTGGGTACGAGGCTAAACACTAAAAATATAATTTAAATATCTTTGAGTGCGAGTCTTTTTACACTAATACAACAACTTAAATACCCTAGAGAACGAGGCTCTGAACGTCTGAGATTTTAATTTAAGAACTGCATAAAAATTATCTTTCAATTTGTAAATTTTAGGCGCTACAAAAGGATCATTTAAATTTTTGGATATATACTAAATGCTACAATTTTATTTCATTTCGAATTAATATGTGATTAGACTGGTAGCGATGCTATAAACGTTCGGACCTTCTGGAATAGGGCCTATGGGTGAAGCAGTATTGTATGGTTTGATTATAATTTTGATGAGACGTGAAATGATTTTTCTGTAGGATGCGCTACCATATTATGCAATTCCGTATCAACAATAAAGAAGTTTATATATTATAAAACTATGATTAAAAGAAAGAAGCTATGTTTAAATCAGTTGTAGTATGGCAAGCCGTTTTATCACTGGTACCTTGATTCTATATATGTCCAATTATTCTAGCTTTCAGTTTACTTATGTGCAATTCTTTTCCACATATGTGAAATTCTTCTTTTCTTGTGTTGAAAAGATTTTCACTTCTGTAAAAAAACAATTTCAGAAATGTAAAATAAAAATGTGTTTTACATATTTATATTTTTTTCAACATGTGTGAATTTTTTTTTTTTATAAATTAAATGAAATACCATAACCTAACTATTTCACATATGCGGAAAAGAATTTCGCTTATGTAAAATAAACTTTTATTTTAGATATGTACAAAAGAGTTCAACTTATCAAAAAACTAAGAAACGATTTTCTTCTACAGCAAGGGACAGTATCCAACCTTAATTTGAGCTCTTATCGTCTTGTGAAGGCTTTCAAGACGAATGCAAAGACGAGAGGAATATATTCCACATGATGAGCAAGTTTAGTCTAAGCAGGGCACACTCCACCAAAGTCGACACAATGGATCAGGAAATGGTCCACTGTATCGAGATAACAACAACAACATTAAGAGCAGACTACCAAAAGTAGAACACTTACGCATATTTACAGTCAACAATACAAAACCATACATTCTATTATGAAACATGCCAATTAAGGCTACAAATAAAGAGTGAGTATTATATTAGGGACGGGTTTATTCTTATTCAGTATTTTTATTGTAGCTTATATCATTTTATTTTCCCGACAAATCAAATGTAATGATGCTCTCCACAGAATTTGTCGCAATTGTAGGCCTATAAAACAAATGTAGTTTTCAACATATTTAAAATAAATATTTAATTTTACATACGTGGACAAGAATTTAACATATTTTAAATTCTTTTCCACATATGTTGAATTATTTTACACATAAGTGAAATTCTTTTCCACATATTAAATAAAATAATTTATTTTACATATGTATAAAGAATTTCACATATGTTGATAAGAATTCAACATATGTGGGAAAAAAATTCAACATATGAAGAATAAAGGTAGAAGTGATAAAACGGCTAGCCATAGTGCAGAAAGAATCCTACAAAGCAGTGATACCTATATTTATACCACTGAAACTCAAGTTAGTTACAAATTGCTTACAGCACCAAAGTGATTGATGAAGGTAGAGCCCTGGACTCATTAAATACACATTAATCACTTGTGTCCGGCTATTGCATCTACAGAATACACCGTCCGTGACATAAGATAAATGGACAGACCACTGTACCGAATTTCAATTAGACATGACCATGTAATGGACAGAGATAAGCTGTCGAATGTAAGGTAACCAACCACTCCACCGCTTGTCAGTTAACATTCAAAGGACTTTTTATGTAACATTTTCACGACAAATTGTTTGGAGGTTCTTTCTCTTACATCGAAAATAACGGTTCTCTTCTATAAAACAAACAAAAACATTGTCTGATTGTTCATGCTTCAAAAGCTCTACGTATCACCTGACCAACACAACACGAATGCACTGTAAACTGTCACCTGACCAACACAACACCCAGGCACTGAATACTGTCATCTGACCAACACAACACACATGCACTGTATACGGTCAACTGGCCAACACAACATGCATGCACTGTATACTGTAACCGGACCAACACAACACAAATGCACTGAATACTGTCATCTGACCAACACAACACACATGCACTGTATACAGTCACCTGGCCAACACAACAGGCATGCACTGAATACTGTCGCCTGACCAACACAACACGCATGCACTGTATACTGTCACCTGACTAACACATCACGC
>JARFOD010145395.1:0-12830 GCA_031763545.1 Mopalia muscosa | reverse complement strand
CCTTTAGCTCTGAGAACACCAGGGCAACAGAAAGCAGCCTCTTTTCTCGCCTCTTACGATCGACCAAGGAAGCCGAGAGAGTATTCTGCAGGGCCATGGCCCACCCACTCCCTCACAGGGCTCTACAACTATTATTTATTTATATTTTGCATTGTTCATAAAGTTCTCTCACATGTGTATTTCTTAGACCTATAGTTTCTGTGGAAAGCAAATAACTATTGGTTCGCTTACCTATTTTGCATATCTTCAATAAGAGGTCTATCAAACTGTCCTTGACTGCGTGTCTCAACATGACCATCTAAATCAAATGTGGTCTCATTAAAATTTGGCACTTGTTTTTTATTCACTGATCGGTCGTCGAATTTGGCTTTCTTCTGCAAAGCTGCGATGTCCTCAGCAAACTGAGCTTTTTGTTGTTGGCGCTGTAATCACAGAAAAAAATCACCAATTTTTATTCCCATGAAATGACAGTATCTTTAATCTTTAAATCTTCCAGCAATTACATTCCACCTTTTCTTTTCTTCCATGTAGATTATATTATGAAGTGACTATTTGAATTGGGATATTTCATATTCCAAAAAAATTACTTCCAATGATATTTTTTTCCCCACAAAAAAAGGAACAAATCGATTTATTTGCCTAATTGGGGTTTAACCTTATAACCAAAAGATATTTCACTGGTATGTCCAAGGATTGTTCACTTCTTTTTATAGTAGTGCAATGATACATATCTCATAAACCCACAATGTGATTGCCATTGTTACCTCATGTGGCTCACTCATATACTGCAAGTCCACATGGGTACCTGTGAACGGTACATCAACTGAAGATCAGCAGTCTACCCACTCAGCCCCAATCAAATGAAAGGAACTTACAATAAATATATTTTAATTGGAATATGACATAAATAACAAGATTAATAACGTACATACCTCCAGTTCATTAGGCTGTATAAATCTAAACAAGTTATTTCTCCCAAAAGCCACTGTCATGCCATTTTTCAGGATGGTAGTTTCATCAATTCTCATATTATTAACATAGGTCTCCGCCTCCTGACTGTTAGGTGTGACGGTCACAATACCTCCATCAGTGTGCGCCAAGACACAGTGACGAGGCTGAATGGCACGATCAGGAATCTAAATAAAAGTACAGAAAACAATATTGTAATTGTACCATACTAGAGAAAAAGATAGAAATGGACATGATTTTGTTCTGAATTTAACAAAACAATATTTATTTCATTTGATTATCATGATGGTTTAAACAAATACTTTAGGAACGAAATCTGCTTTGTGTTGCTTCTTATCAAGAAAACCACAGCACAATGTTAGCTGGTTGATTGATTGGTGCTCTGTGCCATGTTTAAAGGTATGTCACTTAACTTTACAACTTTTTTTTTTTAGTTGAGATAAGCGGAGTGACAAATCGAGAGTTGACAGGTGCTAATTTATTCACATCTGCAAAGTCAGTGAATTAATCACAAATAGAAATACAACGTTCCCTGACACAGCTTCAGACCATAAATATAGGCTGAAATGAAATCAGCTCAGTTTTCCATCATTTCCAATACTCCTTTCACATTTGTATATGTTTTTCAGACAATTATATGAAATGAACTGTGTGTGTGTGGTTAGTTATTAGTTATGTGAAATTAAGCATGCATTAATATATGAATTTGTCTGATACGAGTTTTACATTTTACATAAGGTCATTCCAATTATAGGATGTAGATAACAGCCAATTTTCAAAACAGGCATATCCCAGGATGCAAAACAAAGACATCGCATTCAATCTGCTTCATGGCCCTTTGTGAGCACCGGCAAGCTCTTGAGAAACAAGAGGACATCTTACCACAATAGCTTGGCCGTCCCCCAGAGCATGTTCATCACTTCCCACCTCTGTTACATCTACCTGTAACCTGTGGAGGCGACCACGTGGGTTATCGCTACCATCTACAATAAAAAATATACAGAATTTAATGTAAATACTTCTCTGGCATATTTCATTTCCAGCAAAGATACATTTCTTACATGTTTGTGCTTGTTCAATTGGGTTTCATTAGCTACTCTACATGTACGTAATTTTTTTAAGAAAGGCCCTGGCATGTGGGCCAAAAGGTTGTGTAGTAAAACTGGAATAGCTCAGCAGTTTGTATTTTATTCATTTAATACAATCTATATATGAGTCTTAAAACAATAGGCCATTTTTGTTGTTAAACAGTATTCATGAAAAGGCAATACATTGGACTCATACTCAGGTATGAATAGTATCCTTACCTGGAAATAACTGTTGTAGATATGGTAATTTTTCTGGCGATCTCTTAGAATGATCCTCACTATATCTTAACTCTTCATGAGATACAGCTCTTAATGCTTTTGCTTTCTTTTTCTGATCAACAGTCTTTCTCCTAATTTCAAACATCAGGGTACCTAGAAAAAAAAAAAAACCAAACATACAATTTTATAAATTAAATTGGTCATATTTGTCCCTATTTATAACTTTTTTACCCAAGTTTTGTTTGTTTGATTGAAGTTTATTGTTGTATTAAAGGGTATGTTTTAAAAAAACAACAGCCCCATGATTGCCCCCATGAGTTCTGAATAGTTTCTTTTTCAGATTAACTGGAATCTAAACACAAATCAGGCAGCTCAATGTGTTCAAATTGCGGAGGATATTCATATTGACAAGCTATAACTAAAGTGTCCATTGTTTGATTGATCAATAGTTTAACGCCGTGCTTAAGGGTATTTCATTTATGTGACAGCAGTGTATTCCAACAATAATTGAAACTATCACAAACAATATGTGAAGCATTTCGAGAATGTTGAAAAGTTAATTTTCCTCCAGTGCCAATGAATGTCAAAAATTAGTCCGAATATGCATTGCATCAAGACACGGTTGGTTGGCCTGCAGTGAAACATGACTGAGCTCTAATAACAATGTCATCGCCACGACTCACCTTTACTCGGTGGATGTTTCATGGCAATATCTAATGGACATTCATCCAGTTCCAGCCTCCTCTCATCCCCCATCTTCCCACCATGGTATTCTCGCTCATCATACGCTACGGATACCTAAAATAGACCAAGTTTATTAAAATATCAGACAGGAGGCCATCTCAAACAGATCAATCCATTTTATATTAATTTTTATCAAAAGATTACTATGAATAATATTGGTCCCAGGTGCATAATGTTATTGTTATTCATACTGGCTTCATTCTAATCCATGGTTACCTGGGCTCCTCGTCGTACTTTAGGACCAGCAAAGACTAAAGTATTTTCAATCATTTTGGTTCAACAAAGAAAGTGCTAACTCTGCTAGACTTTATTATTTGTATGGTAGACCATTGCAACAAGGGGGATAACTCTTACCTGAACCAAGCAGTATTCTTTAGGATTTTCTTTCTCCAGTCCGTATTTCTCTAGTGTTTCTTTGATGACATACCATACAGGGTCAGATGAAGACAGGAGCAGAGTTTTGTACGGGACATCAGGTTTGAGCGATTCACCATATATCTTCAGTGTCCCAGCTAAAGAAAATAAAAACAATCAATCCATTTATCACTTTTTCCTGAAGCGGTGCATTCATTTCAGTTTTTTCACTTTGATAACTTTAATGACAGATTTAACATGATAATATTGAAATACATGCAGCATCTGTGTCACAAGCAAAGCACAGGTTTACATAACAATTCCAGGCATTCACAGTTACTCAACTTAAGAATAAGTAACTTCGTCTTACTCAAATCAATGAAGTTAGATTTGGATTTGTTCATTAAAATGTTCAAGTGAGTTTTTGTACACATGTTTGTGAAGAATTTTAAGAATCTTGCTGGTGCTCTCTTTCTTATGATTTATTCAAAACAGAGAAAAAAAAATCATAATTGGGTGAGGTTGCATGGTGCAAATTGCATCTTGATGGGTATGTAATCAGCACATTCCATTTAAAAATAAATCAGTCTTGTTCCAAGATATATGTATGTACCTTAAATACTGCAAGTAAACTACTGCGTCTTGAATATTTCTGGATTGTCTACCTTTGTAATTAATCAAAATTACCTCCCTTGGAACAAGACCACACAAAGCTCTCTATACAAGCCTGTATTGCCCCTAATCTCCAGGTTTCATTGTTTAATATGAGTTTTATGACATACTTAAGTTTATGAAAGCATACCAGCCCAATTAGTGAAGGAAACCACCCAGCCTCACTGTCAACAAGACAACCCCAAAATGTATGACACCATAATGGTTTACTGTCGTCCCTGAGGCCCTAAGAGCACCACGGCAACAGGAAGGTTCCACCGAGGACCTAGCCATAGCTGTGGGTGAGTCAGGTTAAAGGAGCAGGTCATGCCAACCACCCTGTTAAACTTCAGTAGATACAAAACTATAGCATGTACTTTGGTCAACAAAATATCTAACATATTTCTGTAACTGTGGAAGGCTTACAAGTTAACATATGTAGTTTGCTTGTACTTAATTGACAGATATGTGTTATTGTGTCAGATGGAAACAATGCAGTACACTGTACAACATTATTATAGATAGACATGTTTGTACATAAACTCTGCCAGATGGCATTTAAACAAACACAATTTAAAAACAATACATGTATGAACACTCTTTTTTGCTATTTTAAAAAAATTCTCAAAATAGTTACTCTAATAGACCTAAAATTTTACATCTATTTGAAAAAAAAAGGAAGAAAAATTTTCAACCTAAATGACCAAACTATCAAATAAACACCTGCACATCCTTTAATTTCTTTCAAAATGCTTGGCACTTCCAGCAGATTTTATTATAAGAATTACCCATTGGAATAAAATTAATATACAAAACAACATTTTTTTTAAATACTTAACGGACTATTTTTTTTATACAGACCATTGTCAAATGATCTGAACTCATAAGCAAAATAATGTGTATTGTGACTAAAATCCTATACCAACTGCTACAGTAGTGCAGTGGCGTTAAATACTTATAATTTTTTTATGAATGTTTGATTGGGTTTTATGCCGATTATATCACTCATATGATGAAATAGCCAGGGCTTCCAATCAGAATGGGTGAAGGAAATCAATCAAACTACACTGGCATCAAACAAAGACTAGGCATTAACAGGATACAATATAAAGACATCACAGATAAATCAGCCTCCTGTTGTTCCTTAGCTCTTAGAGCACCCGGGCAACAGGAAGCTCCCTCCCAAACACCTGCTACATGTAATTAAGGCTTCAAGATAGACAGAAACCATGGGTGTACTCAAGCAGTGTACAGTGAATGTATTTGATAGGTGTCTAATGCTTATGAAGAAAGTGATAATGGTTACCACATGAAATTCATTAGAGGAGCCTTTCTCACAGGAGACACAGTTCATTATGTAACTATTTGAGGTGTGACTGGAGATGCCATAATAAACAACTTATTGGGTACCTACCCACATAAACAAGCTAGGGGTAATGTATATCCCATAAAAATTAGCACAAGAACTGGAATGATAGACTTGGCTTGATACTGGCATGAAATAAAGTAAATGAAGCAGCTAAAAGTGGATTGCATTATAAAACTCCTCAAATGTATGTTGTAAGCGAATGTTATCTATAAAATAAGTTTTATTTTAGCTGCAGTGTTGATGTGGTTGGGTTTTTAACCTCCCACTCAGAGTGCGATGATTGAAATGTTAAATAGTATCCTAATTTAGGCAATTTTTTGAAAAGGTTCAAATCCATGAGATCTCAACTACAGAAATTCATGTGCAATAGTTCTTTAAGAAAGCTGAACTTCCCAATTTCTTATTCTTTTCTAGTGATTAATTGATAGATTAGTGTCTTACACCGTGCTTAAGGGTATTTCACTTTTATGACAACGGTGTATTCCAACAATAACTGACACTAGCTCAAGCATGATGTGAAGTATTTTGATACTTTGGAAAGTTAAGTTTCCTCCAGTGCTATATAAATACAGCAATTGCTACTCTGTAAAAAAAAATTTCTAGTGAGTTGTACCATATCATATATTTATTCCAAAATAAAAGACCTTTTGATTATGTTGCTTTCACGTGAAATGTATTTAGTTATTACAATTTATGGGTTTGTATTAACAAGGTTTGGCCTGTATTGCCTACATTTCTTGGACAGCAAGCCAACACATTGGGTGAAGGGAAACCCCCTTGGTGCTTCTAGTAACAACTGATGATAGACATGTAGAAGACAAGACAGAGGTCACAGTGCGGCAAAGATCAACAGATTTATTAGGATGTTTACTGTGGTAGAATAGAATCAGTGGGGAGTAAACAAGGAGGAAGCAATTTGTCTGGGAGTGTAAGTGATTAAAGCTATTAGTCCTCCCCTTTCCACATCTAATTAACATACACAGGACTTTCTGGATAACAGCCAATTAGAAACAAACCCGCTCCCTTGATCTCATTCCCTTTCTTACAGGAATAATTGTAACACTCTTATGAAGTGTATAACATCTTAAGGTCTAATAAACCATGTGGGTTTGCTTGTCATAATTTATTTAAATATATTAAGTTTTTCTTTTCAACACTTGACATGAAATAAACACTACATTGACTACAGGAATGTGTCTTTTAATGTTTGCAAATCCAAATAGTCGGAGATTTAAGTCATGATATTGGAAGTTAATGGAGTACAATGGACTACTCGAAGTTCTGAATTAATAACATACAGCTGTTTTCCTAAAAACAAAACGCCCTATATCTTCTATAAGTTAGGACACTCTTATTTTGGGGCAGTCCACAGAAATAAGATGTAAGACCCCCTGTAGTAAACCCTTTTTCTCTGTCCTAACAGCTAGAGGTTATAGGGTACTATTTTCTCTACCTCATCTTCAAAAGATGGATTGAATTGTGTTTAAGACTCACATTTCAGAAAGACACTGATTGACATACACAAGACTGATAAATTAGATACTCTATTAAACCCTTGGAATACCTCTTCCCCAGGACATACACATACACAAGAGTGATAAAGTAGATAAACCCTTGGAATACCCCTCCCCCAGGACACACGCAAACACAAGAGTGATCCCCAGCCTGTCAGAGCCACTGTAAACTGACCATGCTGTAAATGGTCATTCCTACTGTGATACATATGTAGTTAAGTGTTTAAGTAGACACTTGAGAAAGGCATTAGTTTTGTCTCACTGCCAATATAATCCAGGAACAAACTCTGAACTGTCTTTGATGTGATAGCACCTTTAATAGCAGACTGGAAAATTTCACTGTTTGATTGATAATATGATAGCCTGTCAGGTTGAAATCTGAAATATTGTAGCAATACTACAACCTGTGTAATTATATTATGCCAAAGAAGAATTGATTGATTGATTTATTGATTGATTAGTGTTTTACGCCATGCTTAAGGGTATTAAACTTATATGATGGCTGTTGATCCAACAATAATTGACACTAGCACAACCAAGATTTGAAGCATTTCTATCATGTTGGAAAGTTAATTTTTCTCCAGTGGTAAGTAAAAACAGCATTGCTACTCTTCAAACAAACCGCCCTTAGCCAGAGGGGCTGCCAAAGACACCAATACACACTGTTTTAGTTTGTTTGTTTGTTTATGGTTTAATTCTGTTTCAAGTGTCATATTTCACATAGCTAAAAATTAAATATATTTATTTTTTAATATAAAAATGTTTTTTTGTTTGTTTGATTGGGGTTTAACGTCCAGCTCAAGAGTATTTCACTTATATGAGGACGGATTGTCCTTTTCACACTGTTCCTTATCACGGTGGAAAAGCGGTAGGAAACCTTGTAAAAACCACCCTGGTGGTTGCGAGAGCCACATCGTGCGACTCACTCATATACCTAAATCATATTTTTTGTGTCTTTTACAACGTGAAGATAAACAGTACTTTCGTTATTTTGGGATAACACTTTCTTAGAACGAATAGAGTCTAGCTCAGAAAATTTTGTAAGTTGAAGTCCATTCGAGAATCGAACCCCTGACCCTCAGAGGCACTGAATCGCCAGCAGTAAATGCCGGCCACCTAGACCCCTCAGCCACCCGGCCTTCTACAGTTCTACATATACTTGATGGTCTTCAACCAATATATCGAAATAAAATATTGCTTGCCTATTGCTATTCCAGGATTCATATTTATATTTTTTACATAAGTACATATAATTAATTGACAGTAACATTGTAAAACACTAAAAATCTATTTTCTCACCTGAATTCGTTCCTTGAGTTCTAATTTGCTCTAATTTTTTCTCTAGTTTTTGTTGTCTTCGTCTTCTCATAACAGCTTCAGGGTTAGAGATACTGCGAGTAAAACTTGTCTCTGGAAGTTCATTGTAATGCTTCTCTGCAACATTTGTATCTCCCGGTTTAGCATCGTAGCTAAAATTCTCCTTGTTTTTGATCCGTTCTTTTTCCCTCTTCTTCTTCTCTTTCTTTTCTCTCTTGGAGAGTTTTCGCTTCATGACTGATGTTTGTCCCTCAATCTCAAAGACTTCTTGTTCCTGAGCAGAGAGATTTAGCTTAAGGACAATGGCTATAATGGAGTGGACAAACATATGTGGACTGTCTGTGTTTGAGGATGACTTACCTGGCTGTCTTCAGCTAACACACAGCTCAACACAACACAAGACCATTTCATTATTAAACCAAACATAGAGATTTCACAGAATTTATCCACCCTCGCACAGGTGACAATGACATGCCGGAAACAAACCCACCAAAAACCCTGTTACCTCATAAACCATGCAGTTTTTACAGACTTGAAAATTTACTCTGGACAAAAACATTACAGCAATTTTTATACAAATTTTAAAAAATTCAGAGCTTGTTTGATTGGTATGTGCATCACACTCAAGATTATATCTATTTTAATAATACGGAATAGATTGTAGACATATTAACGCCACACAAAGATAAAACTAGACTGTGATAGATTTGATTGATTGACTGAGATTGATTGATCGATGTGTACCAGCCTTGCTTAAGGGTATTCCACTAATAGGCTGGCATTGTATTCCAACAATAGTGGATTACAGACAGCAATAGGTTGAGTTATCTTGTGTGATACAATCATATGCTTGATATCAAGGAAGAATCAAGAGTTTAAGGCAGAAAATAGTACAGGTTTGTTTGATTGATTGAGGGTTTAACGTCATACAATGGTACAGGTAGAATAGCAGTTAGCTAGGGCAATTGAAATTAATGATACATTAATGAATGTATTATATAAATATGTTACCTTGGGGATGGTGCTGTCCGAGTCCCTCTTGAGCAGAAATCTGCCCTCTCGGACATCTTTACCCCAGTTCAACTGCACTAGTAAGGGTTTCTCACCCTGCACCAATTTTCTTTCCTCTGCAAACATAAAAAAAATACCATGTAAATAAGTTTAATTAGGGTGCATTTAAATCTTTTTTTAGTATTAACAAGATGATTGATCAACAATATTGATAAAATTAAAACCCTCATTTCTGTTAATACAAAATAAAGACTAATGGTACCTTAAAAGATTAAGAAGAAAAAATCTCAACTGTTTCCTATCTTCCCAATACATACAACATTAAGAAGGAGGAGTCCTTGCTATGAGTGTTGTACAAAAGTGGGTTGCTAACACAATTTAAACTACAAGTATCATTCTGAAACACATTTGGGTCAAAAAACATAATTGCAATTCTTTGGTTATTCTTTGGTTATGGTTATAACATATGATATCATGCATGCCTTTAACAAACAGCAGGCCAATTTATTTTTGCCTACGAGAATTTGATCCATATTATTGGCTCACCATACAACAGTATTAGTCTCAATGGGATCTGAATTCTCATGTGTGCTAAACATGTGTCCATCAATTATTATAATGTATGGCAAATAAACAAAACATTAGCAGAGTGAAACCACATGGAATCATAGACAACCTGTGTGTTAATTCTATAAACATCACATAATATGTTCATAAATAAGCCCTGTATATGTCCTAAATTTAAATGAAAAATGTATACTGAATCCTGAAAATTCATTTGATTTGTTTGTTTGTTTGATTGGGGTTAAACCTTGTACTGAAGGGTATTTTACGTTTATGACGACGGATTGTCAACTTCACACTGCACCTACATGTAGCCTTATTTCGATGGAAAAACTGAGGAAAAAAACGTGTTTTACTTTAATTCAACTGTCATATACTTATATTTCTGTCATTAAAATTAATGTTGTCCAACTACATTGCACACAGGAGGCCAATATCTTTTTTCGTTTATTTGTAATTTCTCATTTTGGATACAAAAAAATTTGTAGAGCAATTAATACACATTTTTTGGTATATTTTTTAAGGAAGTTAATTTCCTGACTTTTATCCTGTTAATTAATATCTAGAAATTGTAAACATTTTTTTTTTTTAAGTAGTTGTCTTCATTCATTAATGATGTAAATAAGTTTCATATTAACTCCAGTTTGTACACAGTATGTTCTGCCCATCTTAATAGTGATTAATGGATCAGGTGAAGACAGATTGGGGCTAGCCAGGGAGAGCTTGCTCATCTATTTAAACCTCAAGATGTCGCGGTCAGACTTTCTTCATACACCTCTTTTCGCTTCACCGGTCAAGGTATGCCAGCAGGTGAGAAATATTAGTTATCAGAAAAAATATCAACACTTCCATATTTATTCATGAGGGCTTGGATAGAATACACATGCGTGTCTTTCGTTGGAATTTAAAATATACAAATGACCTATTTTTAAGCTTTGATTTTGCAAAGCTACTAAAAGTACTAGTAGTCTGAACACACGTTATAATAAATACTATTTTCTGAAAATACTTTTGAGAATAAATAATCAAACCAAATCTGTATAATTTTGATAAAGAAATGAACTATGAACTTGAAGATAACAAGATTAATCTGAACAGGAAGGATATGTGACATTTCTTTAAAGTATATTTAAAAACTGTATATCTAGACATGAGCTTATCTAATATCTAGTCACAGCGTTAATAGCTCACAACAAAGGAATGACGTAAAAAGACAGTGGTTTATTTATAGCAGGTGTTAGTGTTAAACTGGGTGATATCCTGGGCAAGTGAGAGCAGCAGTGGGCCAGAAAGTCAACAACCTTCCACAGACGTCCTCAAACCTGACCAAATTAGGCCACACATAGGGCACATGTCTTTCTTGTCACAAAGCCTGGGCTGGAGCCATAATAGCAACAGAGCACTTCAATGGAGAAGATTTGAGAAAAATGTCAGATAAGAGGTTAGAGCATTTGATTGTAGTCACCTCTAGTTTTCACAGAATGTCACAGCCGGAGAGTGTCTAGATGCAGAGTGAGGAATTCGATCTACCAGATATCCATATAATGGCAGAGCGATACTGAATGAAACTCTGAAATTTCAAATTTTTGCAACATCCAGCTTTTCATTGTCCAAACAAGAATTCTTCTATTACTTTTATGGTTATTTAACTGTATAACATTTAACCTCTAGCATCTTTCACTAAGACAGGTAAGATGGTCAGCAAATTTCACAAATTGTAAATATGCTGACCTAGGAGGACCACCCAAACAATTGCAGAAATTCAACAACATGTATTGATTTTCTAGTTTTCTTTGATTGGGGGGTTTAATGCTTTACTCAAGGCCAGTCAAGGGTGTTTCACTTATATGATAACTGATTTTCCACCGAACAGAAAGTTCCCTCAAACAAACAGGTAAGGAATGTTGTGGTCTTTTGTATCAAACTGAAAAAGTCTTGTTCAGTTTGTAATTTGGCAAACCAGATTGTGGTCTGCTTCTGCTGATGTGGCTATAAAACTATATTATCTGTGAAATAAAGGGTACATTTCACACATATTGGATCTGTACTTCGCTAGTCTGTCATGTTATAAAGTATTTGTAGATAGTTAGTACACAGTTTTTTCTGTGAATCTTCTATAGTATGAAAACTGAAAACCACATAGATATAAAGTGCTTAAACGTACTAGAATCCAAGCGGTTAAGCCTACTAGAATTTAAATACTAATCTACTTGACATAGCTTTAACTCAATAGAGATTGTTTATTTGTTTGATTGGGGTTTAATGTTGTACTCAAGGGTATTTCACTTATATGACGATGAACTGTCCACTTCACACTGTTCCTTGCCCAATTAAGGTACCAAACTTAAAGAAAACTTGTAAAAACCAATATAAAAGGGCTGAAACATATAAAGTGTTCACACCTTCTGGATATAAAGTGCTTAAATCTTCTGGATATAAAGTGTTTAAATCTTCTGGACATAAGGTATTTAAATCTTCTGGATATAAAATGTTTAAACCTTCTGGATATAAAGTGTTTAAACCTTCTGGATATAAAGTGTTTAAACCTTCTGAATTAAATTAATCTTTATTCTATACTATATTAATTCAATTTTTGAGATCAAAGAAGCCCTTTGGGGTTTTATTTTAAATTTGTGAATAAAGAATCAATCAATATAAAGTGTCTAAACCTTTGGATAAAAAGTGTTTAAACCTCCTTGATATAAAGTTTTTATACCTTCTTGATATAAAGTGGATAAAAAGTGTTTAACCTCCTTGATATAAAGTTTTTATACCTTCTTGATATAAAGTGTTTAAACCTTCTGGATATAAAGTGTTTAAACCTTCTGGATATAAAGTCTTTAAACCTTCTGGATATAAAGTGTTTAAACCTTCTGGATATAAAGTGTTTAACCTTCAGGGGCCGGTTGCTCAAAACCAAGATTAGTCCTAATAGCAGATTAAATCACTAATTTAGGATTAGAGATAGGCCTTCAACATGGAGTGACGTCATCTAATCTAGGATTAAAATTAATAGTGCTTTGAACAACT
>JARFOD010145384.1:0-12831 GCA_031763545.1 Mopalia muscosa | reverse complement strand
TTTCTCACATATGTAAAATAAAGTAATTTATTTCACATATGTGAATAAAGAGTTGTTTAATAAAGACATAAGTGATAAACGGGTTTGCCATAGTCATCGCGAATCTGATTTCTGTCTAAAGATTCATTTATTTTATATACGTGAAAAATAATTCAACATAATTCAATCCTAAAGATAGAGGTAACAAAACGGCTTGGCATAGTTTCCGCCATTCTGATTTCTTTCTAAAGATCGTTTAGATAAACATATCTATACTGACGTCTTTGTAAACGTTTAGAAGAAAGCAAGAGAATAAGGTCAGAGTGAGTCTTGTGATCTCGGTGAAATAAATACAGGTAGGGATCGCTCCTGTTTGTCCGGAAGGAAGAAGGGGGTGGGGTTGGAACTCAATTCATGATAAGGAAGAAAGGTTCACCTGGGAGTTGCCAGTGGTCATAAGTGTCAATATTTCATTATTCTGTTGTAAAATGTAAACCTATGAGAAAGTGCGGTTGCTGTTTTTTCCAAGAGAGGTGAAAAAGTAAATTAATTACCATGAATTTGCATTTTCGCGCCCTTATGCATATATTTTACACCTGTGCAGATGGTGTCTGAAGGTATATTTAAATAATTATCTATTTGTGCAATGGCCCCAATAATTATTTAAAAACAACAACAAAGCCACGAAACGCAAGTTCCAACATGGGACAATTGATGGGGACTGCTGTAGGAAGTCTGATAAGGTAACTGTGCAAACACACCCGCTGATGTCAAACCCGCATTTTCCCCACATAGGTCACACGTGTGACAGTGCCAGGCACTTAGAAAGACGCAAAAACCACTTTCATCCAAATCTAGAAGTTACAGAACCTTCTCTGAGAACTAAAGTTTTGTAGTTTTAATCGGAGTAAATTTTATGTAAATACCTTTTTCTTGGATTCTCTTTGTCGTTGATCCCGTACAGTATATGCTTCCCCAGGGTGAGTTCTTTCCCACAGGCGTTGTCCTACCGTTCCGTAAGTGAATGCCAAGATAAGAAACGGAACAACGTAACTTAAAGTTAAAACCACTGTCATGTAAATAAAGCCGTTGACATCCGCATTATCACCTGTCCATTGTTCAATGCATTCATAACCTATAAGATCAGTGTATATTTGGCGACTGACGGCTAATTGTGGTGCAGCAAGAGCGCACCCAAACACCCATATACCTGCTATTACTAAGCGCACCCTGCCAGCTGTAAGTCGAGCCTGCATCGGTCGAACCACAGCCCAATATCTGAAAAGACAAACAGGAAGGCCATTATATTTTTGTAACTCGGTAAAAAAAATTAAATATATGACCTCCTCTGATTGTGGTGGCGAAATGAAGTGAATGTTTCATCAATCCCAGAATACTGAACATCTGATCATAAAATAATGTTTTCCGATGAACGCATTTCTGTCGACAGGAAGCCTGCTGTCACTGCGTTGCTATTACGTTAGCAGTTAGTTTAATTACGCACGACAGTTAAGTTTGACGTGTTTTTATCGCTTCACAATATTGAGAACCAGAATTTATTTTTGATTTTCATTGTGTACGAATGCATTTCGGATAGTTGTCTTACGCAGTTAAGTAAAATCTCTACAAAAACAAGCCTATGAAATTAGTGAGCCTAAAATATGTATACTTTATCATATGCTGTGTTAAAGACAGGTTATTTGGCCTTTTAGTCCCCCCTGGGGTTTGAAATTCTTAGAATAGAAATGTTCATGATTCGCCAAAGCAGATTTAACTCAGAACGTTCATAAAGAGGTTCGTATCTGCGTGAAGCCAACATGATACGATTACATAGCTTCAAAAAATCATAGGTTTTCGGTTTGAGGCGCTTAGTAAACGAGATATGGAATCGGTCTTTTGACATGTTTGTACATTAAATCGAAATGACTTTGGAACGGACGATGTTGTGCGCAGATCATATCCGTTTCCCAGTCTATAAACTACTAGTAACTAATATTGTATAGCTATTTTGTATATTTATTCTTTGTGGCTAACAAATCGCAGATATATTTTTGTCGAGGTTGTTTAATGCTCCAGTGAAAATCTTTGAAATAGATATGCAGACAAAATATTTGGAACTCACTTCATGTTCCAGCGTAAATTCAAATCTCCATAACATGACGGTTTACTTAGTTGTTCTCTTATTTCAAACGGTTGATAACTTAGTGTGAAACTAAACGTGCGGAAAATCCTTAAAACGTATTTTACGACAGATCCTGGGATCGTGATCCAAGTAGATCCGAAAAGGGTAACTACACGTCGTTAAGATGTTTTAAGACTTTAACATTTACATGTATATCAGCTCCAAAGGAACCCATGTATACAATGGAGTATTATTTTCGCTAACCAAAAGCAGAATCGCTCCAAACAACATCATTTCTACGATATTTGATCGGACATATTTTGGTTTTGTTTAACCCTTATCTCAGATACGACTATCCCATTATTCGCTCATTCGAGAAGTATTTTCTATTCAACATCTTAATTGCTAAATTAAAACCAACCAGCTAGTATTTCCTCTAATATCTATGCGAGTACATCTAGTACCTTTGCAACAACAGTGACCACATAATAATAACAATATTTGGCATGGTTGAATCTGACCAAGATCAATGATGGTACAGTGTAGTGGGCTAGGAGATAAGTATCCGGTAATCCTATCAGAGGCGGGTCAAATCCCACGGACTTAAGGTACCGCCATTACTATTATTTATCAGATTTGTTCAATTCCGTACCAAAGCGCGTTGGCTCTAAACTCTGCATATCCCGGATCAAAGTGGAATAGGATGAGACCCATGCGGTACAAGGATTCAGCGACCCATCGAGCTACGGTGCTACGATCAGCCTTAACTTAAATGAGTATTGGATGTGTTATTCGACTATCTGTTTTCATTATTTGGCGCTCACAACGACAGTTACCAATCGACTGAAAATACTTTATAATTGAACCATTTCAGATTATAATCAGTTATAATTATACAACAGACATTCTATTGCACCATTGTCCTATCCCCAGAAAAGAACCCAACATCGGCATCCAAGCCAATAAGTACCATTTCCGGTACTGTGTGATACAGACATGGGTTATTATAGCCATGTGCCATTTGTATATTGTGTATTTGTTGCCTGACATGCATGTACTAAAGTCTTACGTATGGGTGAAGGTTTATTTCTTAGAATTTGTT
This sequence comes from Mopalia muscosa, assembly GCA_031763545.1. Lineage (NCBI taxonomy): Eukaryota > Metazoa > Mollusca > Polyplacophora > Chitonida > Mopaliidae > Mopalia > Mopalia muscosa. Next base: position 9,628 of record JARFOD010145384.1, on the reverse strand, counting down.
TGATTGAGGTTTTTAGCCGTACTTTAAAGGTTATTTCTGTCATATGACGGAATGCCAGCTCAAAGGGTTGGCGAAATCCCTCTGTCCCCGCTGGTAATAAGCAGTGTCATGGTTCAAGACAAGAGCTAAATATACAACATGAAGGGCAAAGACAGTGCCTGCAAAGTTTTAGTTCAATACATCTAATTATATTTGCTTTGCTTATCAGTTCACAGAGCACACAGGGACCAGGGTCAACAAGCTTTCACTATCCTCCAAGAACTATTCCTAAAATATCTAATAGATATCGACACAAACTATATATATATGGATATATGGTACACAGTAAACGTCTCTAAGGGCGAGTATGTTGATTCAGCGCCCTTTAGTTCTAATACAATACTTTTTATTCCATATCGTCACTTCAGTTACAAATTTACAACAGCTGCTGTTTGCCTGTTAGTTATAGAGGCCCTTTGCTATTCAATGCTTAATATTCAATAACAAATCGGTTAGAACGGTTCGGACAGATACCGAAATCGGTCCAATATGACACGGTCGTTTGAAGGTTTTCTTAATAAGTTAAGTAAAATGACTTACCTGTCGAAACCAATGGCCACATTTGTGAAGACACTGATACTAACAGCTAAATACTGCATGAAAGTCACGAAAGGACACATAAAACTGCCAAAGTGCCACCTTCCTATCACAGTCTTTGTAAATGTAAAAGGCAAGCAAAACAAAGCGATGAGAAGGTCTGAGACCGCCAAGTTGATGAGGAAATATCGCAGCTTCCACAGTGTTGTTCCGGTTGCCAATGTTATCACCACAAGGAAATTTCCAAAGAAAGCAAGAACTGTTGTTAAGGCATACAGTGTTATTAGGAATCCGCGCACGTCCGAATTGAACATCCGGACGTCATCGTAAGGAAAAAAAGGATGACTATCATTTCCAAACATACCATAGTAGTCTTCTTGCGAATAGTTCCCCCTGAGTATTTCGTCGGACAAACGCAAATCTCTATAATCGCTGGCATCGTTAAACCAGTTTGCAGCATGCATTTGGTCTGAAGCTGAACTCTTGGCCTCATCTGGGTAACCGGAAGAGTGGAAATCGTGACGAAATATCATCTCACGATCATCCATTACGAGTCCTGAAAATTGAACACACAGCAATCCTGGTAATTAAATCTGACGTGATACTCCAACACGGGTTATATAAGACTGTATCAAGCTTGACCAGTGGCAAAAAGATTGCTGTGTGTTAAATATTTCAACAAATGTTATACACATGGGTATTAAGCACATGTTTGAAAAATGAAAACAGAAACAGTAAATGCCTTATACATGTAGCCTATACTTGTTCATTTGTTTATATCGACAACTCTTAAGCATACATTTTCAAAAGCATGGTACGATAATGATGTTTATTTTATTTGTTAAAATCCTTAATTTTCGTAATTTAGCCGATATAAATATTAAATTATTAAAGTGCCTTTTAAGTCAAACTCGAGAGAAACAGATGGGATTGCGATTAATGGTCATTGTTTATTAGCATACAGTATACGGAAAGGCAAAATTTGGTATTACATCCATTCTGATTAGAATAAATATGGTTGGATGGACTGAGGGCGTCACGTAATGGCTTAAACCAGTGCAGTAACGAGCCACAATGTTAGTCCGTAGATTCCTTCATGACCATATCACCTGTCACCTGTATATTGGAATAGCTCAGGAAGTAGAAGGCTGTGGCTTTCTAGGTTAAATACTAGTCGACATAAATTCATATAGTTAGCTATATCCATATCCTATGGTAATGCTGTGCTATTTACATTACTAAACAGGGATATGTACTCTTTATAATTTGTTCGCGAAGGAATATATATTTAAAGACACATGACATAATGTGTGGTGATGTTGGAGAATGTGAGGGGTAATCTTTCAATTATTTCGTTACAATATTGTATTATCAGAAAAATCGCAAAAAATATGAAACTTTCTTTTAAAAACCTGTTTTCTAAAACGATAATTCTTTGGCCTGTTGCGGAAAATAAAGATATATTGATATTTTGGTTCTTAACAACATCTAGGCTATACCCACGACATTTAAACACGAGGGATAGTGATATGTAATTGAAGTGGAGTGCCGAGCGGGGTATGTGTCTGCCTGCTGGGCTGAAGTGACCGCTACTGTAATGAAGTCAATACACTGGACCACTATTTGATATTGAGACTCAATTGTCAGTGATATATAATCAATATTAACACAGCCACCTGAAATACAATACGTTGTTGTTATATTAAATTTCGAGCATTCAGGGCCGTTCATGTAGGTTTCATGACCGTTATGACCGTTCTTCAAGTTTTTATGCTTTAAGGTTTTCCTCATACGGCCGTCGCCATCACTCGACCGCTGTCCCTTGTTTCGGTCAAAAGGTGTCGATTGCCGTATCCTTGTGAATGCACAGGGCGTAAGCCAAAGGGAAAGTTTGCTTTAAACCGTTATTTATGAACAAGGGTGTTTTGTTCTGTATGTAGTTTGTATGCCTGACAAAAGAACACCGTGAGGAAAATAACATAAGCAGGTTTCTTTGGAAGGAAAAGTGGTTTTAAAAGCAGTGCTTTCTTACCTTCGTGACATGCGTAAAGACAGCTTGATCATAAACAAGGAACATTTTGAATGTAGAGAAATTACTGAAAATGTGGGGCAAATTATAGCTGTATAAATAGAGCGGGATTATGCTATTGTGCCATTCAGCTGTCGATCGATGCAATTTCTTTTTTTTAAGATATTAAAAAAAAAATTATTCTTAATTAAAAAAATTGTTCCATTTTATGTGAAGTGCTTTCGTTATTTTGGGGGAACACTCTCGTTGTTTAACAGAATCTAGTTCAGAAAATTGAGCAGGTTGAAACAGGTCCGGGAATTCCACATTGACCACTGACGAACTTTACGCATTTACAAGTTTTAAAGAAGCTTGTTTTTTTTTTTTACTTTTTACTAAATGTTGATTTCTTCACTTATTTTGAAAGTATTGAATAAATAGGTTCCAAATTTTTTTTTTTCTCGAAATTTTATTTCGCCCTTTATTTAGTCTAAATAGTCAATAATTGGACAACTGTTATGTTATAATTGGTAATATCAAGTTTAATTCGTGTATAAATCCAAATTTAATGACACTAAATGGAAAATGTGAATAGCATTTATTTCCTTGGCAATATCACTCTGGTAATTAATAGATTGACTGTTCAACACTGTTTAATTATTTAAATGTTCTGATTGATTTCTTTTATGCCTTTGACATAATTCAACTTACCGCTTACATGTATACATATTATATACCTACCGTTAGATTACCGTCTTTCTTTTTTGTTGTTGTTGGTTTTATGGACAAATTGTGATTGAATCTCTGGTGTCAAGAAGAATCAATCAAGCAATAAATTTGTAAGATACTTTTGCTCTATGTTTTTCTACCTGTAATCGTTGTTAAGGTAATGTAAGAATGTTATGGGCTTTGGTCCCCCAGACTAAGGGCAGTTTGTTTGTAGAGTAGCAATGCTATTGTTACTTAGCTCCAGAGGAAAGTTAACTTTCCATCATTATGGAAACTCTTCATATCTTGGTTGTGCTAGTGTCAATTCTTGGTGGAATATAAGTGGACTATCCTTAAGCACGGCATAAAACACCAATTGATCGAACAATAAATCAATTAATGACGGCATTTGTTGGCAGAAATTGTGTTATCTATACTTGTTTATACGGTAGACTAATGAACACCAATAAAACCTATGTATAGCGAACATCAAAACTGAGTTGAACCTGTCTTACGACACAAGGTGTAGCCTTTAAGATCAGTTGTTGTGGTTGAAACATTCGTTTTTCACTTAAAAATACCGCCAATGCAGATTCGTCGTTTACATGAATTGCCCTTGTAATTCTACAACTATCAAACAGCAACCAAATTATCAAATTTATCTTTTTTTCTGATACAATTAAGACACCAAAGAGTTGTTTTGAGCACTTTATACAGCAGCATGAGACGACGACGAAGAACCGGCGCAGGTGCCGTGTGGTCCTGTTGATTTACATTAAGTGTTCGTGTTTATTCTGTCTGTTCAAATGAGTAAATTATGAATTGCAGATCGTTAGGTTGCATCAAATATTTACTAATACGACATAGCATCGGATCACATCAATTATTTAATAATACGACAGAATGAGGAAATTAAGTATGGGGCTACATCATGCATGGAAACATTACGAATATACTTGGGAATGATTTATAAGATTTTACTAGGTTGACAATGTTTAGGGGAGAGAACTATTTTGGTGTGAAATTATAAATGTTTTTCTACTCACAAGTAATGGATGGTTTTATCAAAAGATGATTGTTAGCTTATTTTTTTGACAAAAATGTATTAAACAAGTAACATTTACGATTTGTCTCTTTTGCGAGAGCCTTTAATAGTTTATTTGACTTAATCTACGGTAATGAATATAATACTATCTAGATTAATTATCAATTAACTGTCAATATAGTCTACTATAGAAAGACACACTAAACAAAATGCAGGGGAAATCACTGTCAATATAGTCTACTATAGAAAGACACACTAAACAAAATGCAGGGGAAATCACTGTCAATATACTCTACTATAGAAAGACACACTAAATGAAATGCAGAGGAAATCATAAACCGAAAACGACTTTGTCTTATAAACACTCTTTTTTAATACATGAAATGCTTTAAAATGCAGCCTGCGTATCATGGAGTAGCGAAGAAAAGAAAATCGGAATATTAAAAACAATATCGTTGACGGACTATTAAGAACTGAGGCTTTCTGAGAGGTGACAAAATGTTTTTTTTATGTGTTAAGTTCGACAAAAGGTTTATGAATACAGCATAAGTAAAGCTTATCAGAAGACGGCTATAGTCACGCAGACAAAGGCGGATTGATGGTGTACGCGAAACACTCTAATGGACAAGAAAGCATAGTGCCATGCCTTTGACGCGTAATGGAAATAAACTTACCTGGCGACTTGTCTTGCTGGGAAACGGAAGATTGTGGCTGGGAAATTTCGTGGTTAACTGCAAATTACCGCCTTTAAGAGGTATTGGCTGAGCTGGAGTCGACAACGTCGACTAGTTAATGCTACGGTAAATGTGACTGTTAAACCATAAAGCTGTGACACTAGGCACGTCATGTCATTCCTGTAAACCGCAATCCACACCTCTCCAGACTTCTTCTACTAACCAAATATGGAAATATACGATTCGAGAAAGAACGTTTATTAAAGCTGTCAACACAACAAAGGCTTCTATCAAAGCATCTGTCATACTGGGTGCGAATATGTGAATGTATTTTTGTTTCTTCCAACACTTGTTTCCGGAGTACATCCTGTTTTCCCTGTCTCTATGTCATCTAGTTTCTAAGGTAATTGTAAGTTAAGATTTTTGACGTATGCATTTCTATACATTCACTATAAGCCATACAATATTGGCAATAGAACTCACTACAAAGTACATTATACCAAACCAAAAAAAAGAGTTGATTTGTCGCGTAGTTGACAATAATGACAAATTATCATTCTTCAAGGTAACAGGTTACAGGTATGATTGTGTTAAAAACCCAACTTTTAATCTTTTACGAAGGATCCACCAATGTGTGTTCTTCCACAACTGAGCTGATATGAGGATTTTTATTTTATGATCCTGCCTGTTCGTAAATTGTAACGCTTTCTTATGAAATTTTCTCTAGCATCAGTGATGAATAACGCTTGTAATTTTGTTGAAAGATCAGTAGTTTGTGCCGACTGCCGTACTTTAGGGCCTGATTTGTCATTCAACATGCAGCTGAGACAGGTGCGAGTGTGGAAATGCCTTACCATAATTCTCCTCCAAGGTCGGCAGCTTTTTGACGTGATTAATGCCTCACAGGAAATTTGTTTTTAAGATACATTTATTGCAGTTAGGGCCAGATCACAATCACAACAAAAAACTATCGATATTAATTTATAAAGACGTTTGTAAATACATATAATATCCCTTCAGAAGACGAACGAAGTAATACGTTTTTGCTTTTAATGCACAATTGATAGAAGGCAATGCACTGCTTTAGAGCACAATGCATTAAGCGAGAGGTTGTATGGAAGGGGAATGGGGTGTTGTTATATGATCCAAGGACACTGTACGGCCATTGTGTCGCCTAAGCCCCGGGGTTTAAGCAGCACGTCTATTACCTGAGTAGTCCGTTGTGCTCTTCTTTATCCACTGCCCATTGGAAAGACCAATTGCCACGAAGGTAGCAAAGCTACTTCAATATGTCCCTTTCAGTGTACCATCTTTAGTACTGCCAGTGGCGGATACTTGACTTTGAAAAGCAAACAAAAAAAAAAAAAAAAATGAAAAAAAAAAAAATAGCGAGTGTCCAAGTTCGAATATTAAATAAGTGTAAATGGAATCAAAATCTATAAAATATACGAGAGTATATAGGGACCATCAAGGCCTCGGAACTTCTGTTATTGAAGAAAGCCGAGCGGCAATTTCCATGGCTTATTTTGGCAATATAATTTGGGAGGCAGGCTGATACGATCGATATTCTGTAGGTAATTTTGGTTACAATTATGTCAAAAGAAACTATATAAGTATTTGATCATATGAAAGCGTCTAATCAAAATCATAAGGATACGAAAGTTCTCAGAATAGGTCGAAATGTATATAAAACACATTTATATGTACTTCAGACACGGCACGCTAATCCCAGTTTATTGGCTCTTATATAATGACGAAATAACCAATGTCTAGCTGAATGTATATATTCTCTGAGATTCAATTCATAAAGAATATCGTAGAGCGATTGTATATACATTCAAATGCCCGGAGTCAAAACTATGTTAACATATGTGTAGAATCGCGATGTTGTTATGAGTAAAATGATGACCAATAAACATAAATATCCTGTATTCCACGAACTTCAATGCATAAGATTTGGATGGGCTGACTAGGTTGTAATTTGTGTTTTGTTTTCAAGTAGCATGATGTAAAAATGACCTCTAACCCAATGTTCAAGAAGAGAGAAATGTTTATATGAATTTAAATAGAAGGGGATTCTGGGTTTCACCAACATATTGTTTCAGACAATTCTTACAAGTTATGAGGTATGTCACATTTTTAAAATAATAATTCAAACTGTCTACCAAATAGTATATCTAATTTGTTACTCAGCAAAGGAGGCCCTATCTGGTAAGTAAGTACTTAATTTGCATCACGCCTTCATACATTTTGAGGACCTGTCTGACACTGTAACAGAGCTATAGTGGTTTATCTAGCCATTGGTCAAATAACTGTTAAGCTGGTATATCCTATTCGGACAAGGGCTTTAAATAGAACAAAACAAGCCTGGCCAAGGGTAGCAAGAGTGCTAAAATTCCTGTAAATCCTTATTATTTGGGATGTAATAAATCCCTTGAAGGTATGTGGAGGATGAAAAGATTTAACATGAAGTACTTGATTCGTATATGTTGTCATAAAAAATACCTTAACACACAAAGACATCTAAAAATCTACACTATCAAAGCTCATCATAGGATGGATTTTAACGTTTCTTTACAGTAGCAGTTTTTGAGTTATCTGTATTGCAATGCACTTTTCAATTGTGTTATGTCTAAAATGGAATAATAATGCTTACTTTGTAAAAACTAACAATGAACAATTGAGCATAGGAGTGGTACCGTGCCTTTTACAGTATGGATAAATGATAAAAATCTATTCTCATACTTCGTTAAGATGAACAACTACATAAACTTATTATATTATGGCTGATATTTACGAATGTCTGAATAATTCGTTCGTTTGATTAGCGCTTAACATCATAATACGGGTTTTCACTTATAAGAGCCGTGCCAACCAACCCAATGGAAACTCCCCATCACCTCCGCATTCCTTGGGTCAACCGTGTCACTTCCCTGAAAAGCATCACGGGAGGACACCCACCACCCCATGACAGCCCTGGGGTCAAACCTTCCTTTTTTAGTCATACGCTGTTACCCATCCGCTTCCGCTAGATTTCACTCACAATGGCGCACAAAGCGTCACTGGAAGACATCCACACCACCCCATGACAGCCCTAGGGTATGTCCGTGAAGTCAGCACCCGTTTCCCTTTACCCTATTCCCGATTCGAAAAAAATGGAATGGTTCATTTTCACATTAGGGGTGATAGGTTGGAAAAATATTCTTGGCACTGAACATGGAATAGGGTACATAAAAACAGTACGGAGAGGTGTCGAACGCGGTAATATAGGTCTGAATAGGGTACAGTAACTGATATAAACGGGGAATATGAAAATACCTGTCTGTTTAATAGGGTAATATTGATGTGAATAGGGTAATGGGTAGGCATATTATCGAATAGGGTAATAGGCCTTTAATAAGCTCCAATGTGCGTAAATTTATATCAATAGGGTGTTATAGGCTTCATTGTAGATTATCAGTCTCATCCACATTGGATCGGGAATAGGGAAATGGGTATCTTCGAATAGGGTAATACCGATGTGAATAGGGTAACAGGTATTTCATATGCTCCAATATGCGAATATTGATGTCAGTAGGGTATTATGGGTTCATTATAGATCAACAGTCCCACCCACATTGAATCGGGAATAGGGAAATGGGTATCGTCGAATAGGATAATGTAGATGTGAATAGGCTAACAGTCATTTATAGGCTCCAATATTGATATTAATAGGGTATTATGGCTTCATTATAGATCAACAGTCCCACCCACATTGAATCGGGAATAGGGAAATGGGTATCGTCGAATAGGGTAATACTGATGTGAGTACGGTAACAGGCATTTTATAGGCTCCAATATTGATATTAATAGGGTATTACAGGCATCATTTTAGATTAACAGTCTCACCCACATAAAATCAGGAATAGGGAAATGGGTATCGTCGAATAGGGAAACACTGATGTGAATATGGTAACAGGTATTTTATACGCGCCAATATACGGATATTGGTATCAATAGGGTATAATAGGCATCCTTGTTGGTCAACAGTCCCGCCCACATTGAATCGGGAATAGGGAAATGGTATCGCCGAATAGGGTAACACTGATGTGAATAGGGTAACAGGTATTTTATGCGCGCCAATATACGGATATTGGTATCAATAGGGTATAATAGGTATCCTTGTAAATCAATAGGTTAATCAATCACATTGAATAGAGAATAGTCAAACGGATATTGTCGAATAGTTTGACACTGATATGAATAGGTTAACAGCTATATAGGTTCCAATATATGAATATTGATATCCTTAGGGAATTATAGGCATCCTTGTAGATCAAGTCTCGTCCACAGGGAATCGGGATAGGGAAATGGGTTAAGTCGAACAGAGTAAGGTACAATAGGCATCCTTGTTGGTCAACAGTTCCACGCACATTGAATCGGGTAAACAAAACCCCAAAACACTTCACTGGTTTCGCTGTTTGGTTTGTTTTTTTCTTGCTTTATTGCCAACCTTACATGACTATCCTTCTATATCGGTAACACACGAGTCGTCGCCCGTGATTGGAAATATTTTGTTTAAGGAGGTTGAATTGGCGGCAAATTCAACAACAACACCATGTGCTCGTTTTAGAAATG
>JARFOD010145373.1:0-12831 GCA_031763545.1 Mopalia muscosa | reverse complement strand
TATTTAGCAAATATTTTTTTAAGTGCAGATTTTTATTTTTTACATATATTTTTATCAATTGTTCAAAAACTAACTTGAATTTAGAAAAACCCTATGACAGTTTAAATACCGGTCTACACAGACATGCAAGTTTGGGGAATAAATCTCAAACCATCTTAGAAAAATAAAAGTTACAAACAAGGGTCTGTTCCAACAAAATATTTGACGTTTTTCTCTATTTGTGTTATTATAAAATAAAACGAATCATAATATGGCATTATATTTATAATCTTGAAATCCTCTGCTTTCTAAATATATATGATGTTAATATAATCATCCTTTGGAAATAACCGCAAAAGTCATGAAAACATAAGAGTTGCATTTTTTACTCCTGACTAGCGGTAGAGTCCTTAAAGGACAAAAAAGTCAACAATACTAACTAAGCCGCGTGTTTTCGTGATAACTAAGTGATCTATCTTTTGTGCCTTCATTTACCGTTTTAATTGTGTAATCATGTTCTGTAATCTAGGCTTTACATTTCTTTTATATGCACAGGGATCTCTAAGTCGCCTTGTGGCTGTGGTCTATCCTCTAAAAGAATTAAATTAAATAAATAACACAAGAAACAATTTAAAGAGGAAAGCGTTTGCTTTATATGTTTAAGTATTTCTGTCATTTTGTTCTTAGGTTCCAAACGCTGGCCATGTTTTCATCGAGGGTAAATACAACTCTGCTGGTAAACGAAACGTTATTGGCTAACGAAACACTGTCTCGAGAAAGGTTTAACCACTCAACATGGGATAATATTTCTAGCACCGATGATGATCTTGGATCTCAATGGTTGGCGTTAGCACCAATCACTCCCCGGACGACCCCGTTAATAGGGCTCTCTATGCTGATCATGATAACTGCACTGACACTCAACTATTTTGTTTTATATGCTATTAACCGGAGGAGTAATATGAAGAAGAATGTGAAATTCCTTATTCAGAATTCTGTCTGTGCCGATATGCTTCTAGCTGTAGGATGTGGAACACGTTTTGTCCCCTTACTCTTAGGAAACTTGCTTGATGATGGCTTTTTGCTGATGATGTGTCTCGAGACGTTCTACTCTATGTTGATTGGCTATGCAGCTATGTGTCAGACGTTTTGCTCAATCTCCGTGGCAACAGACCGAATCTATTCTGTACTCAACCCAGTACAGTATTACACAACATCGTACAATGGACGTGTGCTCGCTCTATTCACATTTTGTACATGGATACTCTCCCTTGCTTTGGCTCTACCAACTATCTGGATAGACTGGGTGTTTGGCACCACCCCTCCGAACGAAAGCTTGTGCTATGTTATTATCATGCCAATGGCATTCGTATATTATGCTACCATTATTCCTTTTATTCTTTGGGGAGGTCTGGTAACAACGATAATAATGTACATTCTCATATTTATTATAATATTCACAACTAGAGCAAAAATGTCTCAAATGAATGAAGATAAAAAAGGCGCTAAATTACTTGGTAGAAGTTGGTCGATGGCAGTGACCTTCTTCTTGGTGCAAGTTACTTATGTGGCGTGTTATTTACCAAGTACTTTGATGACCCTTGATCTGACACCTCTTGATGGCTTCTTCCCACCTGTCGATCTCTTCCTGAACCTTGCAATCGTTGATATTTACATGTTGAATTCGGTGATTGACCCCTTGGTTTATATACTACGAGTACAACAGGTCAGGCATTGTTTTTTGTCTTTTCTTTGGCGCCAACCAAAGAGTCAAATAGTATCTAGTATAGCTTCTTAATCTTAAGCTGCATGAATTGAGTACATGCGTGACAATCTCTTGCGACGGACGACATCCAGTCGGATGTAAGCCATATGTTTTTTTTTTAGCTGAATCGTCACATCAAATTTCTCAACTTCGTGGATTAAAACAAAGACATTGTCAATTGAATTGAATATAAGAATTGTTGGTCGCTATTTATGGTGCAAGTTATGGAATAAAAACATCAATGTAGATGTGAATTAAAAAATAAATGTAGATGTTAACACATGTATCATTGTTTTCTATACAAAGTGTTCTCTGATCCTTAATATATGAACTGATTGATACCCTATCTAGATAATTATTACCAACCAAAATGTTTTCATGTAACAGTCTACTTATACTGTGAAGTGTTAGTTATCCACATGTTGCGAATACTAGTCAAATGTATCTTATGTGTAATCAGACTTTAATAAAGTGGTGAGATATAAACCAGATTTGTTGTGCTGTAAAATGTTTCCTATAGAGGTTATATGCAAGGTCGCCTGGCTTGTAAGTGTTTGATAGTAAAGAAAATACGTTATTGCAAAAAGAATAGTTTTTTTATCTTAATTATAAAGGTTGGGACTCATTTAGAGTCGAGAAATGAAAAATAAGGCAAGAAATAAAAATTTACTAAATGTATGGATTTGTCCCGATCTGTATTATACCGTAGGCTACTGTTTATAGTATAGCATAGTAAGTACAGATAGGGACAAATCCATATACTTCTAAGGTAATGTTTATTTCTTGCTTCCTTTTTATTACTTGACACTAAATGAGTCTCAAACTTTATAAATAAGATAAATAAAATATTATTTTCTCAATAACGTAGGCCTATTTTATTTATTATCAACTTAGGCCTACATGCCAGGCTACCGTGGTTATTTGGCTACGCTCTAGGAGTAAGGTCCTATATAAATGGACGAGGTGAGATAATATATCTATATCAAAAATAGATCAGAAGGCCATTAACCTCTGATATGACATACTAACTGTGTGGTGATATCCCTTGTGTTTTGCGCCACTATAATCAACGGCTCTTGCAGTGACATTGTCCAACTCAAACTGTTTCTTTCAATAAAGCGGAAAACGGGGAGACCCTCGTGATTGCCGGAGCCATATGGTGTGTCTCAGTCATAGGCCCTATACCTGAATGTCGACGGACGGACTCGAAACCGTAGAGGGTACATCGAGGTGGGATAAATAATCACACACTCAAACCACTAGGTCATGGCTGCGGATCCTAAATAGCTGTAAAGACTAAAGTCTATAATTATGAAAAATGTTGACCATCAACTTACGGTACCACTGTAAAATAACCTCACAACAATATATTATTCAAGCTGTTGACGCAAATGTTCTTAGTAAATCACAATAGTAAATTGCTAATTACTACGTATAGGCTATATGGCATCATTGAATACGAGACTTGAAAAGAAATCGATGTTAGTTTGAAAGAAAAATGAACCTCCAGTTCGGCAATCTAATCAGGACTTGTTTTTTTACACAAAGAAACATCAGATTTAGAGAATCAAATATTTACCTCAAGCAGGTTATCTTTTAATGTATAAAGTAAAAAAAAAAGGTAAAAAAAAAAAAGGTAAAAAAAAAACCCACACTTACAGTCGTCAATTTGGACATTCGTTTGAATCATTGCTTAAATATCAAAGGAGAAGTAGTATACCTGTCACTATTCAGGAATGAATCTCAAAGTTGACACTATTTAAACCAATCAAGCAATCGATGGATGGATCAATGAATTGATCATAGTCCGCTTTGCTTGGAGATTTCACACTGGTCATGTGTTTTGGGTTCATTCAGAATTTAGTGTATTTCTCAACTAAATTTGCGTATTCTAAAACAATGCATATGAAAGTGTGGATAAAAAGTTCCAGGTCTAGAAACCTTTACAACTGATGTAAAGATCTTGTTGAACATCATTTGTCGTTCATCAATGAGCAGCATTAAGTTATTTTATTAGGCTAGTAGAAGTGCATCAGTCATACCTCCATGTTGTAGGATATCGTCATCTTCCCATTGCAAGGGTGGAAATGTGCCGTTCACACATCAAAGTCGAGATGATGACAGGACTCATTAATGGGTCTTACATCGTGCGTGTATATTACATGTATAGCCTATACTCGTCTTCCCACATGTGTTTAGATCGACTCTTTCCTATTCTGAAAAAGCTCCAATCTGATTGCGTGCGGTAAAGAGCGGTCATCCGAAAGTAGCTGTTGTATACTATATTTAACTCTGACAGGGTTTTCAATCTATTAAAGCAAAGTAGGAAAGGAAGAGAGGCTTTAAGCGGCGATCTTCTTCTCCGCCTCGGGAAGATGGGATATCGTTGACTTGGTCATAAACCAGGAGACCCGCGTCATGACCGCATGAGATGTTAAAGATCATATCATGTAAAAGAACGAACACTTCGCAGCTGAAGAGTCCCAATTACATTACGAAATGACCAAGATGTTTTAAAAAAATAATATATTTATTGTTTGGCATAGCAATTATGAGGGGGGAGGGGGCTCTTTAAAGGACATTCGGACAATATAGAAAAAACACACCCTTGTGTAATTAAGAATAGTTTCGAAGTTTAATACATTGGCAACTGAGGACTCGAGTTTTGAATGTCTGCGATAAAAGGTACATAATAATCTCCCTTTGTCATTTTCTTATCATGACGTAATGCTTGCTCTCCATATAAACTGTGAATTATATTAATAAACGTTGAAGAGTGTTTACACAAAATTCCCCCATTAAAATGATAAATAACATACTTGAAAAAAAAATCTAGCACAAAAAATATGTCTAATTCCTAAGACGGACGAATTAGCCCTGTTCATTGTTTTGTTTTCATTGTATTGTTTTCCTCAAACTTGTCAGCGCCTTCTTCTGATTAAACATGTATTCAAACCCTGTTGAGTGTTTAGTCCTAACCCTCAACATTTCAGTTGAATAAATAGACATATCACCCAGTTATATGAAGCAAACAAAGACAAGACTGGACAGTAACAACATATCAAAAATAGGGCACCACTCAAGGGGTGCAAGATACACCCGCTGCAAGTTGTTGGTTTTGGCCAGGACAAGACGGTGACCTTGACCTTGGATATAGTTCATGACACACACCCTAGCTATGAGCAACAGTTGTGCAAAGTATAAGCTTTTTCAAAGTTTTTGTTTAAAAGTTATGGGTCGGACAAGGTTTTTAGTATAACGGAGATGGTGACCTTGACCTTGACTCAATGACCTTGGATGTAGGTCATGTCACACCCCCTAGCCATAAGAAACTTTTCTGCAAAGTATAAGCTTCTTCAAAGTTTTTGTGTAAAAGTTATGGGCCAGACAAGGTTTTTTTTATTAAAATGGAGATGGTGACCTTGACCGTTACTCAATGACCTTGGATATACATCATGACACACCCGTATCTATGAGGAACATTTGTACAAAGTATAAGCTTTTTCAAAGTTTTTGTTTAAAAGTTATGGGCCGGACAAGGTTTTTAGTAAAATGGAAATGGTGACCTTGACTCAATGACCTTGGATATAGGTCAAGACACCCCCTAGCCAAGGGGAACATTTGTGCAAAGGATAAGCTTCTTCAAAGTTTTGGTTTAAAAGTTATGGCCCGGACAAGGTGGTGCGAACAGATGGACGGACAGACAGCACTATAACATAAAACGTCCACTTTATTCGAAAGCGGGTGTGTAAAAAATGAAACAAACAAAGCTTACCAAATTGAGCTCCAATGTCCCTGTAATAATAGAAATTGTTGTAAATAACATTTTTATAAAACAAGATTTTACCCAAACACATGTGTTTGACTTTCCAGGGGTAAACATTGTACTCGTCAGTCTGACACAATGAATTGAGATACAAATACATGTCCAACCAAATAACAATCTAATTAATTATACTGTAAAGCACTAAGTGAGAATGAAATAATTAGTTTCAATTATTTTAATCCTTAGGCAAGCTTGCCCATGGAGCCATTCCACAAACTATAAACTATGGTGAGGTTGGTGCCACATGAATCGGACATTTTTACTGGTCATTGGTTTCTGCAGTATTTGGATTTTTCTCAGCGACTGTACTTGACTATACTTACAGACATGCCAAGTTGTAAGTCCTGTATTAATTACAACTCTTATAAAAAGGAGGAAGTAATGTGGGCTCTACCAGAGCACCAGGGCATCTCTCGAACAGAAGTCATGGTTTATACTGTGTAGCATACTACAAACTTTAACTTGTCAACGATAATACAGCACTGATGAGGTGACAGGAGTGTCCCGGACCTCTAAATGATTGTTTGTTTGATTAGTGTTTAACATCGTACTCATGGGTATTTCACTTACATGACGACGGACAAAAATACAGAACATCACAAACAAATCTGCTTTCCGTTACCCTTTAGCTCTGAGAACACCACGGCAACAGAAAGCAACCTCTTTTCTCCCCTCTTACGATCGACAGAGGAAGCCAAGGGAGTATTCTGCAGGGCCATGGCCCACCCGCTCCCTCATGGGGCACCACTAGATGAACCTAAGCCCTTCAAACTGGAGCAATTCACCTAGAAATCTATACTTACTCATTTGTAGTAGTAATTTCTTCCATGACTCTTCTTGGCAATAGTAAACCATCTCTTTTCTGTATAGTGAAACAGACAAGTCTATTCAAACAGTACAATATCATCACGTTGCAAACACAATCGCCTACAATAAGCAGCACTAGAGACAGCATAACAAGGCAAAGGGTGGCTGATTTGATAGTATGTAGAAACATTGATTACTTTTTCTATAAATACCAATCCATCCCTTGAACTGTATAGCATTTTGTCCTGTCAGAGATGAAATGAGCTAAGCTTGGAGCATGAAAATTATTAAAACTGCTAGCCCCTTTTAATCCACTGATGGGTTCAATTTGAGTAATGGTGAAATCTGATTTACAAAAATTTGCCATACTGAGATGACGGCAGGTCAGCCCAATGGGTGGTGGAAACCATACCTAAGAAACAAAGACAACACAGGAAAATCCCAAGATGCTATTCAATGACATTAAAACAGATCAGCTACTTGTTACTCTTGAATTCTGAGCACCAGGGCAAGAGAAAGTTATCTCTTACCATCCGTACCCTCTAAATAGATCAAGTTTCTTTCTTATTTTCGCCACTTTAAAACACTTACAAGAACAACAACAACAGAGACAACAACATTGTCAGGAAGTCGGATTGGAGCACGAAAAAACCGAGCCAGGGCGACTAGCAGGTGAAGAATTGCCACCAGGTTTTTAGAGTGAATACCTGAAATGTACAATAACAACAGATAATAAGTATACAGTACAAGTGCAAATTAGCTTAATTAATAACAACAAAAAACTTTATCAATAGACTTTGTCTTTTTTAGGGGGACCGATTTATATGTTTAGTCAATGGTGGCATTTTGTAATAGATTTTGATAAAGCATTATTTAGTAAAGACAAAACAGTGACAAAATCAAATGATAGGCTATCTTGAGAACTGAAAAAGTCCAGTTTTTAGGTTTTGGTATAAAAAATTAGAGTACAGGCCTGTAAGCATGTATCAAGTCTAAAGACCAAACAGCAGCCTGTATGTTATCAGCAAGGTCAATTTGACCTTCATACAAAAAAGCAATAAAAACTGCATCATTGCAGTATCCTTATCACTTACAAGGGATAAATATGGTTAACAGTCAATTTCCAAAAGAAACAAAATTATGTTAATAGTTTTTAGACAAAAAAAAACAGGTTATATAAAAGACCTACTGTCAACACTCCATTTCTGTGCATTCCATGTGATTGGTAGATTGAGGATTCTGTTCACCCAATCAAGAACCACTCTTAGCTTCTGTTTTTGACCAATCTCTGACTGGGAGACTTCAGCCACTTCCACTTTGATGTTGGCAAGCTTCTCTGCAAAACAAAATAAAATTCAAACAGCTTCATTGACTTGGTGACACTATAATATAATTAAGTTTGTCACAAATACAAAGTTTCCCGGAAATCATCCTCGATTCCACTGACCAACAAACAAAGACAAGACAGGACAAAGACAGGAAAAAATCACAGGCCGCAATACCAAGACATTACAAATGGATCAGCTTCATGTTGCTCCTTAGCTCTGCCAGCCTGAGCCACCCAAATAATACTTTAAGTTTGTTTGTTTGATTGGTGTTTAACGTCGTATTTCACTAATATGATAGATTGTCCACTCCACACTGTACACAGGCTTATTACAGTGGAAAACCAGGAGAAACCTTGTAAAAACCACCCCCGCGATTGCCCGAGCCATAACCATGTGACTCGCTTATATACCTGATGGTCGACAGGAGGACTTAATCCGGTGAACAATAAATTGAAGCAGGTTCAGTTGAGGAAGAGCAATCGCTACCACTAAGCCACAGCCCCGAATACTTTAAGACTTTAGATGTTCTACTTACCGATAAGTTTTTGAAGAATTTGTCCATCAAACAAATCTTCCTCAATGTCTTTAACAATAATACGGTGATCAGCGAGCTCGTCATTAATCCAGTCCAACAAGATCTGAACAGACAAAGCAACAGAATAATACTACTGATAAAATTACTGTTGTTCATATTTCTATTATATTTCTTTGGTGGTCCACTAAGCGTTAAAGCTTTTACACTGTACAATAATATAGAAATAATAAGAAACTCTTTTGACCTGCAATTCGATGAAACTTCACATGAATAAAGTTATTAAGGCACCAATTATTTATTCTTAGTTTAAAATTTGAAATAAAGAGTGGTCACTTCCTAAATCTATCCTCATTGATACTTTTATAACAAATTTGGATTTTGAAAGGAAAAAAACATGTTAAATTACAATGGAAGATTTTATGTGGAATTACTTTAAATTTTAGTGTTCTGCAAAAAAAATAATTCCACAAACCATAGGGTTAAAGCTATTTCATAATTTTCCCTCAATAAAAATTAGGAAATCTGTAAACTGCATTGTGATGGCTTTGAATTATGATAAACTATTACGATATATATTTATATTCAGTTCAAAATATGTAACTTTAGGTTGAGACATACTTCTGCTATCCTGGTAATGGTAGTGTATTATATTAACACTGTTAAAGGAAAATTACTCTTCTTATTAGAGTAAATCTAAATAAATAAAAAACTCATTTGACATTTCCTCAATCTTTCCTGTGTTAAAATCGTGTTCATGCAGGGTAATTGTATGTCAGGAGAAGAGGATTACCAAATTAGTATTATAAAATAATACTAAAAGTTTCTAAAACGTATTCTCAGTCATCACATGATAGAATGGGTCTACAACAAGCACATATCACTTACTTTGACGAGTTCTCTAACTTTGGGCAGATCTCTGGAGGTTGGTTCTATCATTGACCGTTCCTCATTCTCCTCTGTTAACAAAGAAACATTACATTACCATTGGTTTGACTGATTGACGTTTTAGTTCATACCTACCCTTATAATGCCAATCTAGCACAATGGCTTCAAGTTTAGAGTGCTCACCATGACCAAGGTTCACCATGACTGTTAGTGCATAGAGCACAGAAAGCATCAGTTAGAACAGAACTGTGGTCGAGCAATTCCACTCTTCCAGAGTTGTTATGGGTGACCTATGTAATGGGCGATAACTCTAAATTAACAGTTAACCAAACTGCCCATAAGCATGTCCTCATCTTCAAACCCCATGTGTAGCAAAA
Organism: Mopalia muscosa; assembly: GCA_031763545.1. Taxonomy (NCBI): domain Eukaryota; kingdom Metazoa; phylum Mollusca; class Polyplacophora; order Chitonida; family Mopaliidae; genus Mopalia; species Mopalia muscosa. The sequence continues at coordinate 3,329 of JARFOD010145373.1, read as the reverse complement.
CATGCATAAAAACTATGTACCGGTAGTTTAATAATGGGACTTATTTGCATTATTATACCGGCCTTATAGGTAACCAAACTAATATTCAAACACAGCTTTCTTTGTTGAAGATCATACAACTTCAGTCCATGAGTAAATTGTGCTTCTTTTTTCATCGAACTTGATAGTCAGATTCCAGGGCGATTTCAAACACCCCAACAACTTTGCTCCAAACATTTAGCAAAAGGGTCTAATAACCTGCACACAATGCTTTTTTCGGCTCACATGATCACCTTTACAAAGGTGGAGTTTGAAATTTTTTCATTCCTCCACCACCTGCACAGGTACCATAAAGATTAATATTCCTTAAGTTTAGTTGAAATTATATCAGTACAGTCATGTAGCCTACAGGCTAATAAATATGCACACACACGAAAAACATAAAAGTCTGCAAAAAGAAACATTTCATTTCTTGTATCTTGTTCACATATTTTTCATCTAAGGACAGTCATATTTTGAATTTGGTTTGCCCTGATGGCCACAGTGAATAAACCAATGAATGAAGCTACATAACAGCCCTTTTAAGTAGGCATAATTGAAGCATGTTAACCTCTCTCACCTAATAAGTATCCTTCTGGACCCACATCAGGCAGTGATGGACTGGTCGGTGATTCAATAGCATGTTTACCTTCTTCTTCTAGCTCGTTAACTGAAAAACAAAAAACATAATTTTATTCTAGTTTATCAAAAAACATCTTTGAATTATTGTAAAACAAGCCGAGTAGATCGCAAGTCCTGACACAAGACATATTTTGAAACAGTGGAAAAACTAGTCAAAAACAGCCCCTTGATTACCTGAGCTACATGTACATCATGGTGACTCCCAATACCTCAGGTCACCAGATGGACTTGAACCTGTTAGTGGTACATCGTAGCAGGGTATTAAACTAGGTAGACAGCTTAACCACGAAGGCACAGCCCTAGCCCCTGTAATTTATAAGATTGAGAGATCCATTGCCATTTATGGACTTTCCCATCTGCATTTTACAATCACTGTATTTGATCAATTTCTATTATCCACAAATCCAATAAAGAAGTGTGTTTTTTAACCCTTATGACAGACATCAACTGGTGACTGTATCCACTCCAGTCTGCAGTTCAACTCCAACAATGTTATTCAGGCTCCTTCCTGGACTTTCACACATGTATGTTTCTACTACAACAGCTTATGGTATTTGAGTTGAACTGCCAACTTGAAAGATTCAAAGTTGCCTACATGTTGTTTAAGTTCCTGAGTAAGCCAACAAAGTAGGATTCCGAAATGAAAGGGATATAAGGCATACTGGTAGTCTCAGGAAAAGTCTTACTTGAATGGAACTTTGCAAAAGGCTTATAATCCATGAATTCAAGAATATTTTACAGAGTGACAATGTTGGAGGAACTTGTCAACTTCATGTTAACTGTAAATAGATGCAGAGTTCTGAATCTCTAATAGTCATCATAGAATGTAGCCCTAAATGACGTCTTACTTTCCCCATTTTCTTGTGGCCATTGTATATGTCAGGTATCAACGTCATATCGGCAAGCCCTAAATTCTGATAGGAAAGTATGACCTGCACTGCATTGCTTTAAATCCGGTCGTAAAATAAATTCTTCTAGGCAGCTCCCAGCCTCAAAATGGTATCCATCGGTGCTTGGTAACATACGGTCTCAGTAAGTCACCTCTGATTATTCGTCATCGCCATTTCACATCAATGGGTGCTCACTATCCAGTTAAACCGTTTTCCATTTCAAACATTTTGGTATATTCCCGGTTATAATAAGCATACGCACAAATTAATATTTTTAAATCAAAATTTGATTCAGCTGACTAAAAGTGCAGTTAAACAAATGAAAAAGCAATGACTGTTACTGACACTTTATGTTACCAGGCGCTTATGGAGATGATTTTGAGGCTGGGAAGGATTTATTTTATGACTGGATTGAAAGCAATACAGAGCAGGTCATACTTTCCTATCAGAATTTAGGGCTTGCCATTATGAAGTTGATACCTGACATATACAATGGCCAGAAGAAAATGGGGACGGTAAGACTACATAGAATATAGCCTTTATAGTTAGGCTGTGAACTTTATATGTAGAGCAGGATCAATGGGATTTAAATGCAGACATGTATGCACCTTTGCTTGAAATCATAGAATTTAAACAAGTACTTGACATTATCACTGATATGCACTCAACATGATTTAGATCCAGTATCATAGATCTATTGTCAATAATGTGTAAGACTGTATTGATGATACCGGGATCTACATAGATCTAGATACCCGGTACCGGGTAGGACTAGACAGCTATAGTCATAGGCCTAGAGCAATAACTTTAAGCAATATATTGATTCATGTCTAAGCCTATTAATAAGATTATAAGTGTAGCTTAAATTTAAGTGCTATCAATATATAATCAACACATATGCTCATTGTTCATTTTCGTGTTTCATGCTTAAATCATTTTTGTGCATAAAAAATTGAAATTTTGTTAACAATTCCTTATATAGAAATCCATCACTGATGAAGAGGAGGACGAAAACAGCCACTCCCTTGGTGAAGCAAAAAAGTTAAAATCTGTTGTCATTGGCAAAAAACAGAAAAACTGTGAACATTACCTTCCTTGATTTTCTTTTTCCTGGCTAATGTGCCGATTTTATCAAGCAAAGATTCATCTTTCTTATCTTTTTTAGGAGTTAAAGTTGCAGAAGTAGTTTGTTGTGGAGAAGCCATTTTGACGGGTAACTTGAACCAGAATTTCCGGTATGCATTCTCCAAGAAATACCACACTCACACAACCGAATACTTGAGACTTTTGGGCAAAGAGAGTTACCTCCCCTAAATAAGATATATAGGTTTTATTATACACATAGCTACTTAAATAAATGTATACATTACTACACGGTAAAATACGTATAAAGATTTACACATGTCAGTGTATAGATGAACAGCTTTTATCTTCTATGAATCATTAAACATAGCCCGGTATTTGTCGAAATATAAAAGAAGCTGTAGGTCTCAGGTCCATGGTCATTTGTGTTTAGTAAACTGGTATACATGTAATGATACGTGTCGCTGTGGGTTTACATGCCACGTTCGGAGGCAGGGATATAAATAAAAGGACATCACTTCCCTCGAATTTTTTTGAAATTGTTGTTGTCAAGAATAGTCCAAAATAGTACCTGTAGTCCTTCAGCAGCTTTCATGTTATCGACATTGATATGGTGTAATCATGAATAATTTTTGTGTCTTTTAGAAAGTGAAGATTAACAGTATTTTCGTTATTTTGGAATAACACTTTCTTAGT